>JAUCMX010000004.1:24152214-24289714 GCA_033459395.1 Hemibagrus guttatus
TAGAATAGAATAGAATTTACACACTATGTACAATTTAGATACGGCAATAGAATAGAATAGAATTGAATTGAATTTACATGCTATGGACAATTTAGAGATGGCAATAGAATAGAATTTACATACTTTGGACAATTTTCAATGGAAATAGAATAAAATAGAATAGAATAGAATAGAATACAATACAATACAATTTACACACTATGTACAATTTAGAGACGGCAATAGAATAGAATAGAATAGAATAGAATAGAATAGAATAGAATAGAATAGAATAGAATAGAATAGAATTTACACACTATGGACAATTTATGGATTACAGATCAGCCTACAGTGCATGTCTTTGGACTGAGGGAGGAAACCAGAGTACCAAAAATTAAAGGCCCCCAACCTTGGAGGTTCGAGCAACCATGCTAACCACTAAACCACTGTGCACCTGTATAGTGGCAAACCACTTAACAGCACAAAACTATCAACTCCCATTAAAATAAATATTAATGACTAGGCTAATGATGCAGCAACAATTTAAAGATTTCTTATGGATTAGTATAGTCTCAAAGGAGAGTGAGCACCAACTTGTTTAACCTCTCATTGAATCCGTTAATGGTTTTTGAACAGTCCTGTTTGACACCATCAGGCACTTCAAACCCGGGGCTGAATCGATATTTCTCTTTTAAGACATACAAAGTGAAGAAACAAGGCTGACTTGTCATTGTTATTTTGTGTTTCATCACATCTTTACATCTTTT
Source organism: Hemibagrus guttatus (assembly GCA_033459395.1). Taxonomy (NCBI): domain Eukaryota; kingdom Metazoa; phylum Chordata; class Actinopteri; order Siluriformes; family Bagridae; genus Hemibagrus; species Hemibagrus guttatus. Next base: position 24,152,961 of record JAUCMX010000004.1, read on the forward strand.
ATGTCATTCTGATTTCGATCTGTGGGGAAACGGGAGCTTTGCTCGGCGGGAGCCTTCAAACGGTGCGGCTGATTTTCATGCCTCAAACCAGCTTGATCTGTCTGGGTTTTGAACTGTTTATTAAAGTGATATTTCTTTTTCAGAACGATTTCAGACAATGCCGCTGTGGCAAACATCATCCGAAGGCGTCTGGTCATATTTCAGTTCAGCTGAGTTTAGGAATCCGCTCCCGCTTGTACCCTTCTTTCTTTTTAAAGAAAGAAACCAAAGTCAATATCCAGATGGCTAAAGGGAAGAGAAAAAGGCTTAGCTAAATGCAGAAAGATACAGTAGAACTGGAGTAACCGGAGAAACTGCTGACTTTCTAATATAATAAAGAAAGTGAGCAATCCTTTACACTGCCTGTTGAAGTCTAATAATATCAGAGCCCTGGAGGAGAAGAGAAAGAGGATAGGGAATATTTTTAAACCAAATCTATGTCTCCGTCACTCCACTACTGATTTTAATGCAAGCACAAAAAATCTACATATCAAATTCACCTTCCTTTAATCTTCAGCTTCCCTTAAATAAAGTCATTCACCCAAGGTGTGTTTGGGGCATGTTATGCCTTTAGTTTTGCACTTTAACTGTAGAATGCATATGTTGTCAAAAGATATAGTCCAATAACACATTATGGTTTCACAGTGTAGCTGAAAGTAATTTTAAAGTAATTTACTGTAGCTCATCATTGCAAACGGCATCGAGTGACCACCTAATAAATCACAAACCACACAAATGCAAAAAAAAAAAAAACAACAACCACAAAAAAAAAAAACAGTTCAGGACTAAAGAGGAAACGTGAGTCCAGCAATAATAATGTGTTAGTGAATTAAGTTGCTCATGTCAGAGCAAGTAAACAGCGTGGGCTGCATTAATTACACCAGATATGTAAGGCACAGAAGTGTGCAATAAAAATATGACTTTTTTCTTGTGGTCGATTGCAATAACAAAATCCTGTTTAATGTGTTGTGTTAGGAAATGAATCTATGTGATCTGATCTACACCACATCCATATGTGCTTGTTGAATTTTACATTTGAAAACCATTGACTTTAATAAGGAGTTGATTCCTTCCTTGCTACTGGAACATCCTACACACTTCTGGAAAAGTTTTCGGATTGTGGCTGTGGGGATATGTGCACATTCAGCCACAAAAGCACTAGTGAGGTTTGGCACTGAGGCCTGGAGTGTAGTCAGAATCCTATCTCATTCCAAAGATGGGGTTTGAGGTTGGGGATCTGTGCAGGAGATCTTCTGCTCTAACCTTGACACACCATGTCTTCATGGAGCATGCTTTGTGCACAGGGGCATTGTCATGCTGGAACAGGTATGGGCTTCTTACTTCCAGCAAAAGGAAATTGTAATGCTACAACATACATTTAAGTTATTTGATAAAATTGGGTGCTTCTGCCTTTGTTCCACTAGTTTGGAGAAGGGTGTGATGGTCAGGCACATACTTTTGGTCATATAGCATCAGTCAGCTTTCAGCAGGAAGGAATTAGTGCTGTCAGAAACTACGCTGACCTATTAGTTCTTCGAGAGCTGTTGGTTGCTGTTGTAGAAAGGACATCATTTACTGTCCAATGTCACCCAAATGAGAATGAGGTTCCCTTCTGAGTCTGGTTCCTCTCAAGGTTTCTTCCTCATATCATCTCAGGGAGTTTTTCCTTGCCACCGTTGCTTCAGGCTTGCTCATTAGGGATAAATGTTAGGGATAAATAGTAACTTAACTTGCTCTGGGGTCCCTGGTTTGATTCTGAGCTCGAGGTAAGGTCTAGGTATGATTTCTTCATGTCTGCATGGGTTACTACATACAGTGGGGCAAAAAAGTATTTAGTCAGCCACCAATTGTGCAAGTTCTCCCACTTAAAAAGATGAGAGAGGCCTGTAATTTTCATCATAGGTACACTTCAACTATGAGAGACAGAATGAGAAAAAAAAAATCCAGAAAATCACATTGTCTGATTTTTAAAGAATTTATTTGCAAATTATAGTGGAAAATAAGTATTTGGTCACCTACAAAAAAGCAAGATTTCTGGCTCTCACAGACCTTCTTCTTTAAGAGGCTCCTCTGTCCTCCACTCGTTACCTGTATTAATGGCACCTGTTTGAACTCGTTATCAGTATAAAAGACACCTGTCCACAACCTCAAACAGTCAGACTCCAAACTCCACTATGGCCAAGACCAAAGAGCTGTCAAAGGACACCAGAAACAAAATTGTAGACCTGCACCAGGCTGGGAAGACTGGATCTGCAATAGGTAAGCAGCTTGGTGTGAAGAAATCAACTGTGGGAGCAATTATTAGAAAATGGAAGACATACAAGACCACTGATAATCTCCCTCGATCTGGGGCTCCACGCAAGATCTCACCCCGTGGGGTCAAAATGATCACAAGAACAGTGAGCAAAAATCCCAGAACCACACGGGGGGACCTAGTGAATGACCTGCAGAGAGCTGGGACCAAAGTAACAAAGGCTACCATCAGTAACACACTACGCCGCCAGGGACTCAAATCCTGCAGTGCCAGACGTGTCCCCCTGCTTAAGCCAGTACATGTCCGGGCCCGTCTGAAGTTTGCTAGAGAGCATTTGGATGATCCAGAAGAGGATTGGGAGACTGTCATATGGTCAGATGAAACCAAAATAGAACTTTTTGGTAAAAACTCAACTTCTCGTGTTTGGAGGAGAAAGAATGCTGAGTTGCATCCAAAGAACACCATACCTACTGTGAAGCATGGGGGTGGAAACATCATGCTTTGGGGCTGTTTTTCTGCAAAGGGACCAGGATGACTGATCCGTGTAAAGGAAAGAATGAATGGGGCCATGTATCGTGAGATTTTGAGTAAAAACCTCCTTCCATCAGCAAGGGCATTGAAGATGAAACGTGGCTGGGTCTTTCAGCATGACAATGATCCCAAACACACCGCCCGGGCAATGAAGGAGTGGCTTCGTAAGAAGCATTTCAAGGTCCTGGAGTGGCCTAGCCAGTCTCCAGATCTCAACCCCATAGAAAATCTTTGGAGGGAGTTGAAAATCTGTGTTGCCCAGCGACAGCCCCAAAACATCACTGCTCTAGAGGAGATCTGCATGGAGGAATGGGCCAAACTACCAGCAACAGTGTGTAAAAACCTTGTGGCGACTTACAGAAAACGTTTGACCTGTCATTGCCAACAAAGGGTATATAACAAAGTATTGAGATGAACTTTTGTTTTGACCAAATACTTATTTTCCACCATAACTTGCAAATAAATTCTTTAAAAATCAGACAATGTGATTTTCTGGATTTTTTTTTTCTCATTCTGTCTCTCATAGTTGAAGTGTACCTATGATGAAAATTACAGGCCTCTCTTATCTTTTTAAGTGGGAGAACTTGCACAATTGGTGGCTGACTAAATACTTTTTTGCCCCACTGTATGTAGTAACACTACTGATCTGAACAACATGCATTTAAAAAATGCATTAAATTTATATTAAGGCAGATCAAATTACCAAAGTGCTTTTGGAGTCTTTATCAATGAATACATGCTGATACTCGTTCACTATAACACAGACTAAGAAAACCATCAGTCTAAACTCTGTTTGGTGGTAATAATGGAGGTATGTCAGGAAGAGATAGGTCTTTAGACATCGTTTGAAAACTACCAATGACTCAGACATCTCACCTCCTCTGTGCTAGAACAGAAAAAAGTCTTGATGCATACCTTCCTTGTACCCTGAGAGACAGTGAGACCAGTCAAGCAGTGACCTCAAGCAAAACATGTACTCCCATATCTCACTTCCCACATTCTCACTCCTTTGGGTTTTTTTTTTTTGCATGATTCCCCCTTCAAATACATACTGTATATATGATCTGGAGTAGCTCAGTTTGTGTTTCACCTCATGCACAGTGCTTAAAGATTGTTTTGGCTCATCACCAGTTTCACACAGAGTTTTTCATGCAGACTGCAGACTTATTGTGCCTGAAAATAGGCACAAGGAGCTTAATACATCACATCTCGTGTGTGCTGTGAATTGAAACAATCCCACTTTTAGTCATTTTGTCAGAATGCTAACAAATCATGGTGAATTTAAAAGTCATTTGGTTCAGGGATGTGTCAAATATGGCTGTCACTGTGGCTCTGAAAGAAAATACACACAGTGGTGTGTATGGAAGTTAAGGAAGATAAATTATTGGAGTCCTTCTGCATTCGTTAAATATTCGTAAGAATTCTGATTTGTTTCCATAAAAAATGGAACGTGCACAAAAAGTGAAATTTGTAACCGTGATGTGATATCAATGAAGCAATCTCAATTTTAATGGACTTTTTTGTTTTTTTCAGGGAAATTTTATAATCTGATATATTTTCAGACATGCTTTTAGATCTGCCACGTCCATTCAGAAGCCAAAGGTTTTTCTCAGTGCATTAAAAAGGTAAGAATAGAAAGGGTTTGTGTAAATTATATATAGATGAAAAAACACTCTTGGTGATGTTAAGACTAAAAGAATTGAGGAAAAGACTGCAGGCTTATTATGTAATTCTGAAAACACTAGTTATTATCCAGGGAGGGAAAAGGCGTTCAGATTAATTCATCATGGAGCACAGAGACTTTTTTTTTATCTGGGTCTCTGCAGTGAACAGAACAGAGAGCGATGAGGCTCAGTGGTGAGGAAACTTTAATCAAGAAGGTATGTGTGATTGAGATGAGATATTGCTGCGCAAGGAAATTAAATTGAAACATGGCACTTTTAGAATTCGGTATAGTTTATAAAAAGTCATATTTATAGTTAGTTTTAAAGTGAACTGCGGTTTGTATGCATTTTATGTTTTTCACTGCTGGCATTATTATTCAGAGTCAATGACTTTATGAGCTCATGTCAACACGTACAAGAGGAAAGTTAAACATATACAGAGATGCATTATACGCCAGCATTTTTCTGGGTTGCATATTTAGATTATGCAAATTATCACATGCCAGATTTTTTTTATGAGCAGTGCCTTTTAAGACAATTTTCTAATAATATCTGGCCCACCAACTTTAAACACAAGTTACCAGGAATAGAAAATGTGGACTGAATAAGGAAATTTCTGTTGGTTGTGAAATGTAATATACAAAGTAGGAAAATATTTAAAAATGAAAACCCAAAAATACAGTGGTGTCCAATCTTATACAGAAAGGGTTGGTGTGAGTGCAGATTTTTATTCCATAAAGCAGAAGCCACACCTACTGAAAACCAAAAAAAAGCTCAACTGATTAAACAGGTGGAATCAGGCGTGGCTCCTGCCTTATTGGAGTGAAAACCTGCAGCCACATCGGCTCACATCGGATGAGTCTAGACACCCTTAATATGATGCTGAACGAAATGACAAGCACTGAAATAAACATCTAACAGGTATTATGTTATTATTGCAGTTTATTGCTTTAAGAATGGTCTTAGTAGTAAATAGCAATCATTTATAATCAATCCAGCATTATATTATTTAGCATTTTCTTATTTTTTAATCTCCTTTAAAGAAACTGTGCCCATGGTTTGATGGGTAAGCTGACTGAGCACTCTTCTACTACAACTGCAATTCGCCTTAAGTAAGTGTACTTAATAATTGTATGGTCTGCTGATTCAGAGAACTCCAATTCCCAAAATGCACCACAGCCTACAAACATGGCCACATTGGACTTCACTAACCAGAACACTCATATACTTACAACTTCTGATAACACACAGAGCGAGAGAGAGAGAGAGAGAGAAAGAGAGAGAGAGAGAGAGAGAGAGAGAGAGTGAGTGAGTTTATAAGAACTCTCTTTCATTCAGTTCATTGTGAAGTATATCCTCAGTCACATTCTTCCACTGTGTTTGATTGTCCAGTTTGTTGACTTTGCCTAGTTCTCTGATTCCTGTGTTTGCCTAGCCTCACTGTTACTGTTTGCTCATCTTTCCTGACTTTTACCATTGCCTGTCATTTTGTAATTGTTTGCTATTTCTTCATTCAAATTGACTTACTTGCATTTGCATAGTTCAGCTTCTTATTTTCTGAATAGAATTATCCATGAAAATTCGATCCTTGTGGTAAACAGTGTCTCTGATTAACACCCTCCAATGTCCTCAGTGCAGCAAAAAAATGTTGATTTTTTAAAGGAATTATACTTATTTATGTATTTAATATTGGAGGGGCATTGGTGGCTCAGTGGTAGGTTACTCGCCTATCATGCGAAAGGCTAGGGTTCGATTCCAGCCAATGCCTCAACCCCAGCCACTGGATGCAGTGCCGGTCCCAAGCCTGGAAAAATGGGAGGGTTGCGTCAGGAAGGGCATCTGGCGTAAAACATTTGCCAAGTTGTTGTGTGGACCAGTTGGTCCCCTGTGGCGACCCCGAACAGGGAGCAGCCAAAAGCAACTACTATGTATTTAATATTGGCCCCAAGACTAACATTATTATGACATTCTGTGCATAACTTAAGTGTATTTATAGCCGGAAATATGAAGTTCAGAATGACATCAAACTGTCAGACAGTGGTGTTAATACCCACGGTCAGAACTGTACACAAAACTCATGCACAATTTCTGAATCTCGCTTAATCTTGTATTCGCTTAACCCATTTCGGAATATGGCCCTATATTTGTACATTTTTTAAAATCTTTTATGGCTTATACAAGCAGTTCCACCCATTTATACACAACACAGTGATCTTTACCAGGAAAAGATCATGAAGAAACTGCATCAAAGTTTCTCAAAGGTGTCCTCTCTCCACTCTTCAGAGCCATCTAATGCAGCCCTTCATCTTGAGTCGAATCAACTTCAATAAAATGTGATTAGTTTCATTTCCAACCCATCTGGATGGGATCAACAGTCTCATAATTGCAAATTGCAAATAAATGGCATGTGATAACTCATAGGAAAACTACCACATGTTACATATAAGTTGAGGAGCAGCAATAGAGTGAAATGCCCCTTAGATTTGATCTTCATTTGGGCTGATATTAATCAGTCAACTATAAGTGAGTTTTAGGAGAGTGTGGTTGTGAAATACAATCACCGGTATAATAAACGGTAATGAGGTGGATTGTTTATTTTCTAGCATCCTTTTTCCCCAAAAATGTATTTGGAGGAGAAGCTAAAGAGATACGGATTAAGCAAAAGTTGAAAGCACAAATTACACATAAATATATACAACAGGACTATTTTATGGATATGTTGTTGTTGTTGTTGTTGTTGTTGTTGTTGTTGTTGTTGTTGTTTTGGGAGGTTTTGTGTGTTTGTTGTTTTTATTTTGTTTTGTTTTTTTTGCTGTAACTGAAAGGGTTACAATTTTTCTGTTTACAACGTTTGGTGCACAGAGGAAACAAGAGTGAACAAAGTATTGAAAACTGTTTTGAAAAAAAAAGGAAGGGTAAAATTTAGAGTAAGAAACTGTAAAAGATTTACAGCATAAGGCAGAAGCAGTTATCCATAGCAGCTTACATTGATCCCTATTATACAAATGAGTGTTGAGGGTTAAGGGCCTTGCTCAAAAGCCTAACAGAGGCAGCTTGGTGGCCCCTGGACTTGTCCTCACAAACTTCTGCTCAGTAGCCCTGCACCTTAACCATTGAGCTACCACAGGCCTTCATATATAAACATTCATTCATTCATTCATTCATTGTCTACCGCTTATCCGAACTATCCTCAGGTCACGGGGAGCCTGTGCCCATCTCAGGCGTCATTGGGCATCAAGGCAGGATACACCTTGGACGGAGTGCCAACCCATCGCAGGGCACACACACACTCTCGTTCATATATAAACATATTTTTAAAAAATTATTATATTATCTAACATATTAGAAAATAATGCACAATCCAATATATTTGCTCATTTTTCTGATGCTTAAAAAAAGCAGCTTACAAGTGATGCAGGATTACAAGTGAGCTGAAGGTTAAGGGTCTTGCACAAGGACCCAAACATGTTACATCACCAGTCATAATGAACAGATGTTCCTAATAAAGTGGCTTGTGAAGGCCATCCCCATTGTTAATCAGTAACATTTTAAGGCTTTTAATTTTAATGGCATTTTAATGACATTTTAATGAGGAAATTTGAAATGACCCAAAACTCTGTAATGTCTCTTTGATATAAATGTGATTCTTCAGCCTCATTAATGAAACTGAACCCCATTTTGTTCATATTTTTCATATTGCTACACTTTTAGAAGAAACTCTAATTGGGTCGTGTTGACCGGAAAAGAACAGAAAGATTACAAAAGTCAGACCCAGTCTCCTATTTGCTACATGGCAGATCTACACCACCTCATCATTACCCAAACCCTAGAAACCATGTGTGTGATGGTGCGTCATGAGCCACGAGGGGACCCATATGTTGAACAAATAAGTCTAAAGGTCAGTTCTGTCACTCCCGCAGACCACACAAAGCCGGAGTGCGCGCTGAGATGGAGGGGGAATAAAAAGCCATGGATTCGGCTTAGCTTGTCCAGCTGTGTGACTTCGATCCAAATCAGCGCCTTTTCCTTAGGCTGTGTTTCCGCTGCGATCGATTGAATAGAGAACATTTTTCTCATTTCCCAAATGAAGAAGCTCCTGAATGTCAGAAAAACAATCCCATATTGCATCATACAGTCTGAATATCAGTAGGGGCATCCTGTGAAGCCGCTCACATCTATCACCAGAACTCAATACTGCACAGCAGAGTGAAGACCTGGAGCTGTTGTTCATCTAACTAACTAGATTCTGATAAAAAAATGGTCAGAAATATTACCCTTATGAAAATTCACGAAAATTGAATATGTTGTATGAAACCCTAACAGCTGATATTTATACCGTATATCCTGATCAACTTCCAACAGCCTTCTAGAGTTTTCATGTCACTTTGACATAACACTGGAGACAGGTGACATGTTTGTGTTGACATAAGCTTGTGTTGTGACACTTTCCAGCATGATTTGTGTTTAAATGTCAGACCTACTTGACTTCTAGTATATCAAGGTCAGATAAGAATAAAAATGTGAAATTACTTGACAGGGTGGCTTAGTGGTTAGCTCATTTTTCTCACACCTCCAGGGTTGGGAGATTTGCCGCATTTCCTTCTGCCCTGTGTGCATGCTCTATGCTTTTGGTGTTTCCTCTGGTTTCCAGTCCCTTAGTTCATGACATGTGCCATAGGTTGATTAGTGTCTCTAAATTGTTTGTAGTGTATGTATGGGTGTTTGAATGTATGTGCAATTGTGTCCTGTGATGGGTTGTACATGGCCTTGTGCCTTGAGTCCCATGGTATCAATCCCTGTGACTTTGTGCAGGACAATCAGTACAAAAAATGGATGGATGAATGGTATTGCTTGACATACAAAGTTCATTTTAAATATAGACCAAAGGTGACCACTAACAAAAGATGCTCTGTAGTGTGTCCTGAGCCAGGCACTTGGTTTTAACATTGGAATTATGTGTTAATTATGTGTAAACCTCCAGCACCATCAGCTTGGTTCTGATCTGTGGTCAGAAAAAGACATAGGTCAGTGAGGGACAGAATGTTTATAGCTGCTGTAACATAAGTCATAACTCACAGGAATTTGTTTTGCAGATGTTCCACAACATTAAATGTAACTTTAAAAGGATAATGAATATGAAGTTCCATTCTTGATTGAATAAACAATGAATATTTGTGTAATGGAAATGAACCATAAAATCTAGATTAGATCAACTTCACACGAGTTAATGGACATGCCACTGGTCAAATCCCAAATTGCCTCCAATGGCCAAAAAGTACATTACATCCTCAATAGAAGATATTATGTTTTGCTCTACATAGTGCATGTTTGTAGGGAGCATGTGTTTTGTGTTAATGGAGCTGAAGAATATAATTGTTAACGCTATATTGGTCTGATTTAAACAGCGATTTCAATATCTGTGTTTCAAAATGTCTCCTTTTTCAATCTGTTTTATGTTTATGTGTCTCTTGCTGACCTTTACTAAAAAGGACTTTGGGTATATCGTGGTTTGCAAACAATGCCTCATTTATGAAGTTGGATACAAACAGGATTTTTATAAATTGCTCATAGGAGAGTAAAATTTGATGTTCAGGAAAATCATATAATTTTGGACAAAAAATCTTCTATACTACTTGTTTTGAATGTGTTGAAATTTCTGCATAAGACCTGTAACTTTAATGTAACTCTTTTAAATCACTTGTGTATATTTACTACATTTACTACATGCTGAAGGCACTGGGTTGTGGATCAGAAGGTTGGTGGTTCAAGCCCCAGCACTGCCAAGCTGCCACTGTTGGGTTCTTGAGCAAGGCCCTTAACCCTCTCTGCTTCAGTGGTGCTGTATCATGGCTGACCTGTGCTCTGACCCCAACTTCCTAAGATTGGATATTCGAAGAAAATCATTTCACTGTGCTGTAATGTACATGTAAACAATAGATAAATGTTTCTTCCTCATTCATTGAACAAAATAAATGTTGCTATATAAAAGGATGATGTGTTGGTCTGTGAATAGCCCTAAGCAGACTAGCATACCTCAGCTGATGGTAGATTTAGTGCACACTGCACTTAGGAGGGAATGGTTATGTAGAAACTGGTGTGTTTTTGTGGTAGTGAAAGAAATTCAGTGTTGCACACATCCACTGTCGTCCAGATGAGGATGGCTTCCCTTATGAGTCTGGTTCCTCTCAAGGTTTCTTCCTAAAATCGTCTCGGGGAGTTCTTCCTCTCCACCATCACCTCTGGCTTGCTCATTAGTGCTATATAAAATTAAATTTATATTTATATTTTGTATATTTATATTCCTTTCGGCCTCCTGGTGGTCCAGTGGGTTTGATTCCCAGGAAGGGAGCTAACCCAGCCACTGAACAGTTAACTCTCAGTGCTAGTCCCAAGCCCGGATAAAATGGGATGGTTGTGTCAGGAACGGCATCCACCATAAAATCTGTGCCAAATCAAAACATGTGGACCAAATGATCTGTTGTGGTGACCCCGAACAGGGAGCAGCCGAAAGAACAACAACAATAATAACATATTTATATTCCTTTCAAGCTGCTATCTTGTTTTGTCCTTTGTTAAAAGCACTATACAAATGATACTGAATTGAATTGTCACACTGCTACATAATGTTTTTTAATATTAATATAAATTTTTTAATATTTTAATATTGGTGTAGGCAGAAGTCAAAATAACACATTTTGAATTTTATGCATTTATATCTAGAAGTATATTAAGCTTGGAATGATAGAAGATATTTTAAACCCAATCTAAATAATCTTTTATTTTATTTAAAAAAATAATCATAATTAGAAATATTAGATCCATTTTGTTCATATTCAAGATATTTCCACTTGTGGATATTAATTTTATTTTTGCATGTCAGGTGGCAGCACTGCCTATTCCACCACCATGCCAACTAGAAACATTTAACTTTTGTCAAATTTTCATTGGCAACTCTGAGATGTATATTTACTTTTTATCTGCTGTATTTGTAGCCATCAGCAATCAGACCCACTGATGCATGCGTGCAGTTTGACTGTATAAATCTCAGCATCTCCTTTAATGTTCTCAAACACTCTTCTCTCCAATGATTCATTTCTCTTCACTTTTCCTAATTAACCACTTTCTCTCGACAACCTTTTTAGTCCATTGCTATCTCTTGCAATAATCTGGAGTTACAATTTATCTGGAAGTCTTGTGTCCTCAGGGATCTTTCCATTTTAAAGACCTTTATATAAAAGACTTTCATAAGCATCCTGTTTTCTTCCGCACTGTCCATTTCATTCAGCTGCATGCTGCCAGTAGAGTGGATTAAAATCATCGGACATACCCTTCACCTTCTTTAATCTGGTCCATACACACATGCCTAACAGGCAGTGAAGTGTTTTCTAGGGGGGTTTGGAATTAAGGAAGGGAGAGGGGTCAGAGCGGTCAAGAGACACTCAAGCGAGTCCTAACACAGGAAGTAATACTCACTCAGTTAGAAAACGACACAGGGCTGTCATGGACGATTTTTACTACCTAAAGTGAATAATACAGCAATGCAGCATGATCAGGATGCAAAGCGTGCTCTGTAGAAGAAACATTTGTGGCTCAAACACTCGGTATATGTGATCGGGTTTGTTTTGTCTAATGATTATATTAACCACAAGAACAGCAGGTTAAGCACCCTCTCTTCATTAGAGAATCTTAACCATGTGACCTCTGACATCTGTTTGTATTTGTCTATCTGATTCAGCTCTCTAAAAGTAACGTGGCAGGAATTAAAAGTGCAGTGTATGAAAATGCGGACATAGTTATATATGGCTGATGTGGCATACCCAATGGCATTTTTGGTGTGTTTAGAAGACCACAATAAGGCAAGAATGTGTTTTCAGGTACCACAAAGGTTGCCATGCTTGCACCTGACACCAAGACAAATTCCTAGTACTGTAAAGTGCTCTTCGCGAACCCTTTGCTGTACCTGGCAATAAAAACTTTTCTGATTCTGATGCTATATCAAATGAGCAGTTATCCTGGAATGGTGTATTGAGTTGGCCCCACATTTAAAAAAGAAGACCAGTATGTAATACAGGTCTTAACAACCCTAGCCATCCTTAAGCTTCATCATGGCAGCATAGTGTAGTAGTTAAACTGACAAGTGGGTACATCACAGTTCCTTGTATGGTGAGTAAAGAACCTAGCATCAAAGCATAACTTGCAGCATTGTCTGCTTTTCGATATATTATTAGAGCTGCATTCATGTTGCAATAGAGGCACTTAGCCAGAGTTCCAAGCCCGGCATTGAGCAGATGGATGATGCTGCAAGGACACAGTCTCTTGTGCATACTCAATATAGACTGGCCTGGATAAAGGGTAACAGTGTTGTATGGATGCTTCAAGTGGGAGACTTCTCCAGACTTGCTCCAGAAGGGACATTGTTTCATATGGGATACTGCTTCAGGTTAGAGATTTCTCAAATTGGGACACTGCTCCATGTGGGACACTGCTTCAAGAGGGAGAGTGCTCCAGGTGGGACACTGCTTCAGATGGGACACTGCTCCAGGTAGGACACTGCTTTAAGAGGGAGAGTGCTCCAGGTAGGACACTGCTTCAGATGGGATACTGCTCCATGTGGAACACTGCTTCAAGAGAGAGAGTGCTCCAGGTGGGACACTGCTTCAGATGGGACACTGCTCCAGATGGGACACTGCTTCAAGAGAGAGAGTGCTCCAGGTGGGACACTGCTCCAGATGGGACACTGCTTCAAGAGGCAGATTGCTCCAGGTGAGACACTGCTTCAGATGGGATACTGCTTCAGGTGGGAGATTTCTCCAGGTGGGACACTGCTCCAGGTGGGACACTGCTTCAGGCAGAAGATTTCTCCAGGTGGGACACTGCTCCAGGTGGGACACTGCTTCAGGTGGGACACTCCTTCAGGCAGAAGATTTCTCCAGGTGGGATACTGCTCCAGGTGTGAGACTGCTCCAGGTGGGACACTGCTCCAGGTGGGAGATTACTCCAGGTGGGACACTGCATCAGGTGGCACACTGCTTCAGATGGGGCACTGCTTCAAGAGAGAGACTGCTCCAGATAGGACACTGTGTCAGGTGCGAGATTTCTCCAGGTGGGACACTGCTCCAGATGGGACACTGCGTCAGGTGGCACACTGCTCCAGATTGAACACTGCTTTAAGAGAGAGACTGCTCCAGGCGGGACACTGCTCCAGATGGGACACTGCTTCAGGTGCGAGATTTCTCCAGGTGGGACACTGCTCCAGATGGGACACTGCTTCAGGTGCGAGATTTCTCCAGGTGGGACACTGCTCCAGATGGGACACTGCTCCAGATGGGACACTGCTTCAAGAGAGAGACAGCTTCAGATGGGACACTGCTCCAGATGGGACACTGCTTCAAGAGGGAAAGTGCTCCAGGTGGAACACTGCTTCAGGTGGGACACTGCTTCAGGCAGGAGATTTCTTCAGGTGTGAGACTACTCCTGATGAGACAATGCTTCAGGCAGGAGACTATTCCAGGTGAGACATTGCTTCATTCAGGAGACTTCTCCAGGTGGGACACTGCTACACCAACCAGAAAAAGTCTGCCAGATTTTCAGAGCATGTGTTGTGCTCCACAACATGGCAAAAAAGAATGAACTCCCTGGTCTGTATCTCCCCTAGCCAACAACCTCATTAACCGATCTCTACCCACCAGACGAGTGTAATCTTCATGCTGTGAGTCTGACTTAGGACGTCATGCAGCGATTGCGAATAGCTAGGATTAGTGCAAAGGTCTATTTTTGCTAAGCTTTTTTTAATGCCATTGATATTTCAGATACAATCCCTTTAATTTCATAACTTTTAAATAGAGGTAATTGTATCCTTTTGTCTCAATCTCTGACACAATTTATTATTCACATTCCCTACCTTTCCTCTTTTTTTTCCTTTTTTACCTTAAAAAATCTGTTCATTTTCTGTGATGCTAAGTAGGTAAAACCTGCTTTTATAAACAAGATCAAACGTATATGCGACTGAATAACTGAAAGGCGCATAGTGAAACATGGCAAATGCAAATCAAATTTCCCCCATTACCAGATCCGTGCAATGGGATTTCATTTAGATGCTAATGTGATTATGTTCTAAAAAGCGTCTCATGCATCAATCACTGGCCTCAATCAAACCTATTCACGGTATTTCTGAAATATTAATAAAATATGCAATATGTGTCTTAAGATTACAAAATGCAAATGTCAAGATTGCTTAGCTATTTCATTGCCTCTGCCTATAATGCAAGAAAATAGCCTAAAACATATATAGTATAGTAGATTAACTACTTATTTAAGTATATATTTTATATTTATATCACATACGTAATATACAATAGTTTGTGTTTTCGATGTCTAAACTCAATAATGGTCCTCATCGACACCTAAAGGTGTTGCCATTGGTGCTAACAGGATATGTGACATGACTGCATGGAATTCCCTGAGATGGGCTGAGGATCAGTCATGCATAGATATAAAGAGTGTGTATCTGTATCTGTGCAAGAACACCATTATACACACTTGCATGATTTTCGCCCAATGTTGTCACAGCACTAGATTCACCTTTCATGACTCAATTCTAAACTATATTTTTAGCAGCTTCTCAAATACAGCATATGTTATGAAAGGAATAAATCATGATGGATCATGCTGTCCAGATGATGGGGTGGTGCCGTGACCCAATGTGTTGCATTAATGTTGTTGTTAGCCTTAAATTGTATGCATTTCCTGTAACAGCACATGATGAAGTCATTTATTCCTTTTATACTGTACCACGGCACACAACTTTTTAAAAGTATTAATGAATGACATCATACATTTTATCTGTTTGTAGTCTGATTTAATGTTGTGAAACATTTGCGAGTTCTTGTTATCACTTATGTTATAACGCCTGAAGTTGCTTGGTAAACAACTTCTTTTTCTCTTTCTCTTGATGTTGTTGAAAGCTTGTCCTGTACAGAGAAATCACAGAAAGGTGATCTCACATTCAACTTTGAATGTGATGATGGAGCCTTCTTCCATTAACGGTTCCTTCAAATCTTCTACATTTGACCATATAAATGATTTTTTGGTTTGTTTTTTGAAATAAGAACATTTACATCCTCTGAGCACTTTATTAGAAACACTGATACACCTACTCATTCATGCAATCAGCCAGTCTGGTGTTTTTCTGTCCAGTTTCAGACCTCTTGTGCTCACTGCAGCCTCAGCTTCCAGTTCATGGCTGGAGAAGTTGAACTTGCCTTCATATATATATATAGCCCATCCAATTCAAGATTTGATGTTTTGTTTGTTCTGAGATGCTTTTTTGCTCACCACAGTTGTAAAAAGTGATTATTTGTGTTACTTTATCCTTCCTGTTGGCTTGAACTGATCTGGTCATTTTCCTCTGATCTGAATCATCAACAAGGCATTTAGATCACCAGACCTGATGCTCGGATGATGTTTTTTTTACTGCGTTCATACACACACAAATTAACTTTCCACTGCCGCAGCCAGCTATACTTGCTGTATAACTTGAGTGACAGATGTCTTGTCCAATCAGAGTTTAGAACTTTAGGGTGAAAGTCCCCAGAGATCAGTAATTTCAATCATTTATGGCATCAGCAATCATGCTACAGTTAAAGACACTGAGATCATCTTTCTTATCCATTCTCATGTTTCATGTGAACATTACCTGAAGCTCTCAATAAGTATTTGCATGCTTTTATATATTGTTCTGCTGCCACATGATTGTCTAATTAGAGGGAGTAGGTGTATAGGCAGGAGTTCCTAATAAAGTGCTCAAAGAGGCTATAATTAGGCTTAGATTATGTGGAGCATCAGCCATATTAATCTGTTGCTGTGTAAGAACAAGCACATTGTCAGGTCTGCTATTATAGAAAATTAATCAACACCCTCTGACAAACAGATTAGAGAATTAAAGCTACTAGGTATACTTTATAGATGTTCTGAAAGAGACACAAGTCATACAAATATAAGCCCTTTTTTAAAGCATAGTCTTTATCAGCTCAGTAACTGGGCATGTGTGAGGATGTAGTGAAGGCAGAGAAAATGTGTTTTTCTATGATTGGAAATCATAGTGGGGGAAAAAAATCACGTGAGCTCACTTGTATGCAATGGACAAAATGGTAAAAGACCACTCCTAAATACCAAAATGTACATATGTTTATTCATCTACAGTAAGTGATTTCTCCTAGTCAGGACAAGTCAGGGTTGCTACAGATCTGAAGACTATCTGAGAAACACTGAGGCAAGATGAGAATATGTCATGGATGAGTCATGAATCCACCGTAAGACACACACATACTATAATCACACTCTCATTCACACCTATTTAGCATAGCCAATTCACCTTCTGGATCCACTGGCTAAGGATCAAAGTGAGGATCCTGAAGCTTTAAATGTGTTTTGCTGTAAATGAGCAAAAAATGTCATCTTGTACTGTTTTTGGTGATTCAACTCATTGTAGTAACACAGTAGCTTCAGAAACTCTTAGGCCTAGGGGTTCCGCTCACAGTGAAACAGGACCAGACAGTGCAGTAGACACGAATGATTACACAGAAAATAAAAAAAGGACATGAGACGAGAGACATAAGCGCAGTGCAAGTGTGAATCTGCAATGCAAAAAAAAAATATATATATATTTGAGGTGGTTCAGTAAGTTTAATTGCTATGGACTGGGACGGAAGGTGGCATGTTAACAGAGATTTTATCTTGACTCTTAGACCTTGAACTGTTTGTACAAGCATGACGATATGTTTTTGATAAATACTATAATGCACTTCTGTAAGTCATTCTGGATAAAGAACCAAATCAAATAGTTTAATAATCAAATTAATTTATAAAGCAATCTCTGAGGAAAAAGACCAAAAACATTTCTTAAAAACACTGACAAGAACACTATTTAAGCCATCAGCCATAAAGCACCTAACCTTCTACATTCAGTAATCACTGTGTACTTCTTCAACTTCTGAAGTTCTTACCTTTACAGTGTAAAGTTCATACTGAATAATTTGAATCACTGTGTGCTACTGAATTCCCAGAAAGTGAGTCATCCACTGAACAACTATGAAAGACTCTTTGAGAGATTTTTCTTTCTGTCTTTATTGAGCATTGATGGAGTGTAGCTCTATTGTGAGCCAAAGCGTTAAAAGAGCTGAACATTTTGGAGTGTTTGATTAACACTGTGTGTGCTGTGCCAGTGCTGTGTCATTTTGACTGACAACTTTTTGTCATCTTTATGACTGACCCTAAAAACAGGCAGTTCTCATACTTAACCAAGCCCCCTTTTGCTTTTCACACTTACAGCATAGGCTAAAGGTAAGAAACTCTGTCTGTACCGTTATTTCAGATCGCTATCATCTCTCAGTATGATTATTTGTACTATTTTAAGATAAGTTTCCTCTTTTAGACTGAAAATGAAATAAACTTGTGTGTTACTCGACATAGACACCATTTATGGAAGAGACAGATCTAACACTATATAGTGTAATCTTGGCTGCCCTCTCCATCCTTGGGACTAAGTACACACAGTGTTCCCATGACAACCAGTGATAACACAAGGTCAGTTTGTGTAAACAGCGATGTTTTAGAGAAGGGTAAGGCTTTATGGACAGGCACAGAGGAATCATTTCAGACCAGGCGCAAATATAACATGCTTTCCAGGAGCTTCCGAGCCATCTGTTTAGAAGGCTACTGTGAGGAATACTGTCATACAGACGCACACACTCACACACACTCACACACACACCCTGTACTACTTTCCACCCCCAAAAGCCAAGCCATTCTCCGCCTATAATTACTACATCAAATGGATAAAAGGATCATGTTTTGAAGGGAATAACACCAGGTTTTTGTTACATCCTGTGAAGACTTTTCTCACTGTATCCATTTTGAAGTAAATATAGCAGCTTCCAGATGTGCCTATGGTGAGCTCAGAGAGTGGCTGTGCAGTCTATCGGTCTATACAAATATATGTATGTATGGATGTAGAGTAAGGGAAATAAAGTATTCGACTTTTTTTTTATTACACCTCCAGGACATATATTCATATCAGATTTCCTTTTTAAAATGTTGTATCCATAAGCATAAGCCAAATAGATAGATAGATAGATAGATAGATAGATAGATAGATAGATAGATAGATAGATAGATAGATAGATAGATAGATAGATAGATAGATAGATAGAGTCCTTACCAGGTCAAGAAATTAATCATATAACCCCAATATTATCATCCCTGCACTGGCTACCTGTTAAGTTTAGAATTGTTTATAAACTAGCACTACTTACGTACAAGGCTTCCACATATCTAGCCAGTCTTCTAACACGTTACAATCCATCACGCTCCTTAAGATCTCAAAACTCTGGACTTCTGGTAATTCCTAGAATATCAAAGTATACAAAAGGGGGTAGAGCGTTTTTGTATTTAGCCCCTAAACTTTGGAATAGCCTTCCTGACAGTGTTCGGGGCTCAGACACAGTCTCCCAGTTCAAACGTAGACTAAAGACATATCTCTTTAGCCAGGCATACAACTAATACTTCCCATAACTTTGTACTCCAATACATCTGATTAAATGCACATCATCATCCAGTGCCTGCTAATATTATGAACAGCAGCTACACTAATTCCTTTCCATTTGTTTCCCTTCTTCTACCCATCCCTGAGACACACAGAGATTGTGCCAGCTCCAGTGGCATCCAGAGATGGACCAGCTCCACCTGGGTTCTGCTTTCTGAGGACTGGGGTATTCAAAGCAACACTGCCAACACTATGTGGACGATAACAACCTCCTAATTAATTTACACATAACATTCTACAACATGCTGTATCTGCATCACACAACGAATGCAGAAAGGACATTGTTCATATCACACTCTCCGGTGTCACCCAGATGAGGATGGGTTCCCTTTTGAGGCTGGTTCCTCTCAAGGTTTCTTCCTAATACCATCTAAGGGAGTTTTTCCTTGCCACAGTCACCTCAGTCACCTCAGGTTTGCTCACTAGGGATAATTTTGTCTAACATCTAGGACTGTTCATCTGTTTGTTGTTTCTTATGTTCTGTAAAGCTGCTTTGAGACAATGCTCTTTGTTAAAAGCGCTATACAAATAAAATTGAATTGAATTGGATTGAATTGAATAGGTAAAAGGTATTTGGAAATGAACAAAATTAGTTTTAATATTTTTTGTTAGATCAAGATTTTTTTCCGAAGCTTTGCTGGCAATTAAAACTAAAAGATGTGTCCGGTAAGAAGTTTTTTGATGATTTTTGCGGATTGTGGTTTAATTTTGTTCCAGTTCATTTTCCAAAATGCTCTAAAATTTTCAGATATTGCCAACTAATGCTAAAACAATCAGTTTAATTTTATCTGACAACCCAGCAGTAATGTCCTATTCAATCAGTTCTGAAGTCTCAATGCAGACGTTTGATTATCCTATGTAGAATAAAATGCTGAATATATTATGGAAAACTACAGTCATAAGCGGGTAGGAGGAAAATCAGGTGAGATGTGGGTGGGACATTGGAAAGGTTTTAGTGGGAGGAACCAGAGTGTTTATTTTGCTTAGGACTCCTAAAAGTTTAGAAATTCACCTGGATGATTATTGTGTCGCTTTTCAGTGCTCGACTTTCATTATCTTAAGACTTCTGTCCAACATTTAGGTGCCTGCCTAGTTTTTCGATCAGGAACTTTTTAATCCAAGATCAAGTCTTAGTCAACTTAATAAATACACTGAACAACCAATTAACAGAAAGGTAGTCATGAATTTTGACCTCTATTTCTCTGCGTAGTTATGTTTCTCTGTTGGACAATTTTCATGGCAGTTTTTTTAATGGAGATATCACGCCAATCTAATTATTACCAAAATGAAAAGTAAAAAAAATATGTTCAAGTTTATATAATTTGCTGGAGACTTCAGGAGCACTGTGTCGACCTGTAATATCGAAAAGTCATTATTTACACTGTTTTCTTATGCATTCTGTAAATATATTCATGTAAATAAACCCAAAAAAGGCTAGTCACAATCAATAATCAGTTAGCATGATTGATAGTTTACAGTGTTAAACTAGCTAGCTAGCAAATCAGTTGGTTGACAGTGTGGGGTCAGGTTGAACACTATTTAAGATAGTTCACTAAATATTAAAAATAAATCTTTGATTTACTTAATTAATGGTTTCCTTCTTAGAAAACTTTGTGGAACAAGAATGAAGCTCAAAGCCACAAACATATCAGATGTTATTCATCTGATTGCTTTAGCAAAGGCAATGCTTGCACACACTCACAAAATACCATACTATATAGTCAACAACAAGATTTAAAAGAATACGTTATTGATTTTCCACCGCCTCTGTAGAAATATCTGATTATCACTCATGAGCTTTTCACCACAATTTCCCAGAGAAACTAAAAATCCTTTTTATTCAATGAAGATACAATGAAAATTGAAGGGCACTTGCTAAACTTGGCCAAAAGTCGTTAATAAAAATATTTTTGAAGAACAATTTCATTAATTATTTAGTCAAAGATAATTGAGATCTAAGGGGGGGCATGGTGGCTTAGTGGTTAGCACGTTTTCCTCACACCTCCAGGGTTGGGGGTTTGATTCCTGCCTCTGTCATGTGTGTGTGGAGTTTGCATGTTCTCCCCGTGCCTTGGGGGTTTCCTCCAGGTGCGCTGGTTTCCTCCCCCAGTCCAAAGACATGCGTGGTAGGTTGATTGGCATCTGTAAATTGTCCGTAGTGTGTGAGTGAATGAGAGTGTGTGTGTGTGTGTGTGCCCTGCGATGGGTTGGCACTCCATCCAGGGTGTATCCTGCCTTGATGCCCAATGACGCCTGAGATAGGCACAGGCTCCCCGTGACCCGAGAATAGTTCGGATAAGTGGTAGACAATGAATGAATGAATGAATTGAGATCTAAATCCAGAAATTTTATGAGGAATTCAGAGCTGGGATTAATTTTCTATAAGGAAGGACGTATGGGTTATAATTTACTAGCATAATCTACATAGCTCAGAGTAAACATTGATGTTCTTCAGTTTTCTGTTTGGAAAGTTGGATAACATTCATAACGATTTTGAATTAACATATTTTCTTCTCAGTAGAAGGACATTTATGTGAGTAATAATCAGTACACTGCAGATACAGTACTAGAGATCAGATTGAAAAAAATGCTGAAGCGTTCCTTTATTAATAAGCAGTAGCTAGGCAGTAAAAGAGCTGTTTATAAACGGAGCTGAAGCAAATGGACCCTTTCTCTGCTAGTCTGGTGTATATCATACTTTAATGTTAGCCCCAGATAGTCTAGACTCTTCTACACATTATAGATCACATGGAGCCTGGGAAGCTTAAAACATGAGATGTGACTGCTCGTATTCTGTTGCAGTCCTCTTGTACAGTAATAAGAGCTTGTTTATTTTAGGGTCTAAGCTGGGGAACACTTTGGAGCAGTGTGTGAGACATGTAAGTGAGAAGAGAGGGATGTCCTCATAGTCCTTTGCTCTCCAGATCCAGGTTTCAGTGTGTCTCTGACTCATATATTCAGCATTTATGTTGGTACAAGTAGTAATGCTATTAGTATAACTATGTTTTCTTGTAGTCAGGCACGGCACCAGATCTGATACAGAGTATTGGGCCGATACCAGCAAAAAATGGAAAACAAATCAGAATACAAAACAGATAAATATTGGCAAAGACTGGATATGGATTTGTAAAAGAGTTTTCTCTTGCTTTAATCTTTATTCTTTTAATAAGACTGATTGCATTTTTTCCCTTTCTACATTATAATAGTAATTATTACACTGTAAATGATTTTTGTATGAGAGTTCAACTGAAAAGATACAGTTTTAACAAAAAAACAGTAGTCCAGTCCAGTTTCAGTACTGTTCAGCTAGTTGAGTACTGATTATCCTACACCAGGTCACAGGGTGCTGGAGCCTATTCCAAAAGATTTCAGGCACAAAACAGGGGACAGCCTGAACAAGGTGCCAATCCATTGCAGGGCACAATCACACACAAACTCATACACATTCATACACTTCAGACAATTTAGAAATATCATATCAGCCACAAGCAAATGCCATTAAACTGGGGAAGGAAACTGGAATATGCAGAGGATACCCTCGAAGCACAGTAAAAACATGCAAACTTCTCACATGAAGGTGGCGGGAATCAAATCCGTAACCTCTAACGAGGTGTGAGGCGAATATGAATACTTGTTTTAACTACTTTTATTGTAAAATCTGGTTTCCGCAGCATATTTGTCCTGAAAATCCCTGTTAATTAGCTGCTATTCTACAACATATTAGAATAAGCACATTAATATTATTCTGCTATTTTCCTTACACTATTGTCAGAGCTACTGTTATAGAAAATTAATCAACAGCTCACCAGATCAGATTACAGAATTCAACAGTGCTATATTTCATCAACCATGTAGAAGAGTAGCGTTGATACATGGTACATGGTTTAATTTCTCAAGTGTACGCAATATATTTTAATCCATTAAGTTACAGTAAACACATTATACTGTCTAGATCGGCATTACAAATTAATCTGAACTCTTTAACTTTGACCTGAGGAACAAATAAACCTGTTTTTTTGTATGCTGTGTGTTTAGGGGGCCTTTGATTATTCTGAATGATCTGTTTAATGTGAGCCACACGTGTTTTCTTAGTAAAAAACACACGTTAAATATGATAATTAGATGCATAACATTTATAACAAAATGACTGTGTAGTTGAATGACAAAATGACTGTTCAAAGATGTTTTTAAGGGCTGATTTTAAATCCAGGCACAATTATTTCTAATAGAAAATGGAAAGATAGTGAGCCCGAGAGAAAAACAGGCCAAATAATTATCAGCTGTTGTTTGTGATAATAATAATTTTATTAGCAGATGTCATGGAAGTAAATCAACGTAGTTAAGATACTTTAAAATATAATGTGTCTGTAGCTTTAAAGCTTTTATGTACCTGGGTTACTTATTTCTAATTCATTATTATTTTTATTATAAAATTCTTATATTTCTTAAAATATATTCAGCATATTTACAATTTAAAACAGAATTATTTAACACAGAATTATTCAGGAAAATGTAACATGAATGACTCATGAAAGAACGCAAACATAAAAGACTCAAAAATCTGTCCAGATTGTCCAAACTGATCCAGATATTTTTGAAAAGGTTGAAACAACCGAGAAAACAGCTTAAACAACTTTACTGATGGTTTTAATATCTATTCAGAGTTCATATATACCCTACCATTCATCTAGAAGTCTGTAAGTGTTGGACTTCAAACCACTTTTGAATTCATTTGGCAGTGTTTATGAAAAGCATCATTATCCTGGACCTTTAAAGGATCACAAGGGAACATAATATACACCTGGTCCTATAAAATGGCCTCATATTCCATAGCTATTATACAGCCATGCAGAGCAAGCATTGAACCTAATGACTCCCACAAGGCTGTCCGTAACATTGAGTCCACCGCCATGTTTAACAGTAAACCATGAAGTCTGTAGGTTAGAGGAATCTTATTATCTTGTTCCAAATTGTACAGAATTTAAGCTCCTTATTCCAGTTTATGCATTTTTGTGTTCTGTATATCTGCATAAGTGCACGAGGTAAAGCTGAGACTCATAAATGAGGAATTAAATATTAAATGAAATCATATTTAGTCATTTTGTATGGTCTTTGGTTATCCTTTCTCCATTTCTTTTTACTTTTTAATGTCATTTGGCTGTATTAGGCAATATGTGTGTGACACTGGGAAAACCCTTTGATTTTTCTAGTATTTACTGTATATTTGTCTTTTTAACAATCTCTCTCTCTCTCTCTCTCTCTCTCTCTCTCTCTCTCTCTCTCTCTCTCTCTCTCTCTCTCTCTCTCTCTCTCTCTCTCTCCCTGGCCAAATTGTGATGGCTATACAACTGGGACAGATCATTTCCAAAACAGCAGGTCTTGTGGGGTGTTCCCAGCATGCAGTGCTTAGTATCTACCAGATACAGGACACAATGAAGGACAATCGGTCAACCGGAGACAGGATCATGTGCACCCAAGGTGCATGTGGGAAGCGTAGGCTGGCCTGTCTGGTCTGATGCCACAAAAGCTACTGTGGCAAAAAATGCTGAAAAAGTTAATGCTAGCCATGATAGAAAAGTGTCAGAACACCAAATGCATCACATCATTCTATAAAAAATGTGTGTAGCAGCAGACCACCCAGAGTGCCCACACTGACCCCTGTCCACTACCGAAAGCACCTACAATGGACATGAACATCAGAACTGAACTATGATCTGATTAGTCATGTTTTCTTTTACATCATGTGGACAGCTGGGTCATGTGCCTCTCTTATCAGGGCAAGAGATGGCACCAGGATGCACTATGGGAAGAAGGCAAGCCAGCAGAGGCAGTGTCTTGCGCTGGGCAATGTTCTGATGGGAAACCTTGGGTCCTGGCATTAATGTGATGTTACTTTCACACATATCACCTACCTAAACATTGTTGCAGATTATATTGCACTTATATTGCAAATTTTATAGCTGATGTAGATTGTTTGGGGTCTATTTAGTGTAATATCTGCCATTTTTAAAATAATCCTAGCAGTGTGTCTTATCTGGAGACGATTTTGCCTATGCCCTGCTCTCTATGGCAGCTATGAGGAAGAATCATTTGCATAGTTGATAGCCATGTTAATACGATTAACCAAATCTATTCAATTATTTGTATAACTAGTTGAATTGTAGGAATGAGGAAACAATGAGCTTATAAGAAACTTTTAACTGTGTTTCTTTATATGGGAAGCAAAATCCTGCTGGAAAACTCTTACAGATGATCCTGCATCTTCTTTGATTAAAACCATGGCCCCGAGTACGGCTTAGAGCTGAGATTTGACGTTGATTGCAGTCAGGTGAAATGCGACACAACTGCAAATTACAGATTTGACCAAAGTCAGCATTTTAAAAAGCAATCCCGTGCTGATAGTTTTCCAGATTAGTCACCATACCAACAATGTAATTAGGGTTTTGCTTTTCAGTGTGGAATGTTTTCCATATGTTGCTAATGAAAAGCAGTTACAGTTTGTGTATTGTATAGTGCAGTGCAGTGATGTAGATTGCTAAATGGTGGACAATATTATAATTGATTAATATTCTTTAAATGAAATCCCCTGCTGATTGCTATGTACTGGAAGAAGACATCAGAGAAATGTAAAGAAGGTTTTTCTGTTCAGTGGGTGGCATTGTGTTGCACTGTGCCACAAATGAAAAGCAATAACAGTTGTGTAGTCCATTTCATGTTTTCCTCCCACAGAAACCTCCTTATTTATGGACTTCTTATACCTCCAGCTAGTTCTCCTGGATTGTTTCCTGCCATATTTGAACACATGTAAATGTTTCTGAATTAGAATTTGCCTTTAGCAATTGATAATCTATCACGAGATTTCACACTTACACATGCTGAACTGTGGTCCACAGCAAGAGGTAGCTGATATCAGCTTTCCTCTTGCTCATTTATAATAATCCATGCTGCAATTACTATGTTAAACTGCTGCACAGTCCAGAACCAACACACAGAGACACAAACACACACTTACTCTTCAAATGTGTGCAGAGTAAATATCAGGAAAATTTCATTTCAAGTGTTTCATTCTTCGCATTTGTAAAAAAAAAAAAAAAAAAAAAAATTGGAAAATGTCACTAATATATAACTATGTCCATATATTTGACCAAATAAACACAAAAAGGTGTGTGTCCACAAAAAAAACTCCAGCAAAGACATCACTCTATTGCTTTGAAGCTGGCATAAGGTCAAGCTCTGACTCACAAACAGCTCTCTCTCTCTCTGGATCTCCATTCACACCTGTTTACCTTGTGTGGAGGAGATCAAAAACATCGCTTAACATGATTTTAGAGCGATTTATACAAATGTCCAGAAGGGAGATAAACAGCAGCATGCTTTCCAACACAGCATACACAGGGACGTTCATAAAGAGTGTGAAAGTTCACAGTGCATGAAAACAAATCGCTAGAGTATGACATATAAGTCATAAAGCAAAATTATTCATTTCTGTGAAAAGGCCTTAGAGTGCCAGAGGGTAGAAGCCATCTGTCTATAAACCATACCATCTCTGACCAACTCCAGTACCTCAGAGGAATCAGAGCAATTATATATACAAATATCTGTAATGTGGGGGGCACGGTGGCTTAGTGGTTAGGAAGTTTGCCTCACACCTCCAGGGTTGGGGGTTCGATTCCCTCCTTCGCCATGTGTGTGTAGTTTGCATGTTCTCCCCGTGCCTCGGGGGTTTTCTTCGGGTACTCCAGTTTCCTCTCCTGGTCTAAAGACATGCATTGTAGGTTGATTGGCATCTCTAAATTGTCTGTAGCGTGAGTGAATGAGAGTGTGTGTGTGTGCCCTGCGATGGGTTGGCACTCCGTCCAAGGTGTATCCTGCCTTGATGCCCAATGACGCCTGAGATAGGCACAGGCTCCCCGTGACCCGAGAATAGATCGGATAAGCGGTAGACAATGAATATATTTAATGTACCACAGTGCTGCTGAATTCTCAAACTGGTCAGAAGTTGTTGATTAATATTATATAAGATCAGCTCAGACAGTAGCGCTGGCTGAAAGGCTCACAGGTTTATATTGATGCACTTGTTCTAATGCATTAGTATTAGATTAGTATTAGTACATTAGCATTAGTATTAGATTTGTATTGCAGATTTTCTTTAATGTTATTTAAAAAAGAAAAATGTATCATTGCTGTGGTGAAGCTTTCTGTAAGGAAATGTATTTATAGTCTTCAGGACAGCGGAACTTGGTTTTTCGGGTTTCTCTGTAAAAAAAAAATGGTGCAGGGTAATTTTGGTATTATTCATTTCAAGAGAGTGAATAGAAAACAGGAAGTGACAGCAGGAACAAACCTGTTTCATGGATGTTCCACGACATTAACCACGGCTATAAGTTGATAAATAATATTTAATCATTTAAAAATGAAATGTCAGTAATTAATTACTGAAAATAGTGTAATGTTGTAAAGGAATTTTGGGATTAATTCTGCTTGGGCTGCATCACACCACCATGTCAGTGACCGATAGCAGCTCCTTCATGTTTTACTACTGAAAGAGAGACAAATCTGTCTGTTTACTCAGAACTCTAGTTTTTCTGTTTACTCAGAACTCTAGATGCACCCCATAAGAATGCATCCTATGCTATTCTGTTTCATCTACAATTTTATGAAAAAACTGTTCCTCTAGAGTTCTTGCATTATTAAAGGTTCAAGCTTCCTAAAGAGCTTCCCTCAAGCCATCAGGCTCCTCAACACACACACACACACATACGCACTCACCTTTGTGAACAGACTCAAAATATAATGTTCACTACTTTTTTGCACTACTTCAACCGCCGTTACAATGTTTCAACCGCTGCTATAATATTTACTTCTTTTGCACTACCTCAATCGCTGCTACTGCATTTTTTGCACAATCCACATTGTCATGCTGCTATGTACATGTTCCGAACATGTATGTAATTAGATACCTGGTTTTTACAGTCTCTCTAGTTTGCACAATACCTTCCATTTTGTTTCATTGCACGTTTTTTTCGGGGCTATGTGTCCTGTCTTGTGTTGTTTTTTGTATTTCCTGTTGTTGCACTGTCTTGTCTTTGCACTGTTTGCACCTGGTTGCACACGTTGCACTTTATATAGCTAGGACAAAGCTCTTCTGTCCTAGCTCTGTGTTGTTGTTTCTGTTTGTAATTACATGTTGTATGCCCTTTATGTAGCACCAGGGTCCTGGAGAAATGTTGTTTCATTTCACTATGTACTGCGTCAGCTATATGTGGTTGAAATGACAATAAAAGCTTCTTGACTTGACTTGACTTGTCTTGAGCTTAACATTATCAAAAAAAAAAAAGCCTATTTTGCAGGATTCTTTAATACGAATCTTTAAGGATTCCCCCAAGAAGGACAACTGAAAAGTGTTGGCTTAGAGTTCCTTTTTAACTTTTAATTCAGTGTATAATAAAGCAGCAAATATAATGTAGGACAGTGTTATTTAATTACTATTAAATGTTTCATTAATTATATTTAAAAATGCAGTCATCTAATCATATTTTCCATAGTTAAAGCAAAAACACTAAAGTACATTGGGCTACATGATTAAAGACAAAAATGACTAAAGCGATGTGTGCAAAATAATAAATCAGTGTATACAGTGGTTAAAATGCTGAAGTACTGCTCATGAGTTTAAACACCAAGCTGCCACTGCTGGGCCCTTGAGCAAGACCCTTCACCCTTTACTGCTCAGTTGTATGATGTGATAAATTTAATTTGCTCTGGATAAAGTCATCTGGGAAATGTCATAAACGTCCATGCATCACACAGATATGAAGCTTTGCAGGACAAAGGAAAAGCCAATCAGTCAAACAGATTAACATGGGAGCTTGTTTGGACACAGTGCTTCATGGCATTTCAGTTGGGATTCATGCATTTTATTCATTTAGGCCTTGTTCACAGCTGGTATTAACATGTGTCCTGGGTGATCTGCTCGTTAGTGGACATTACTAAGTACTAAGAGGTAGTCTAGGACATACATAACCATATAGCATTTGTAATGTGAACTCAAAAGAGTCCCAACATGTCCAAAGCAGCAATGAAGGTCCAACTGATCAACTGCGTCACTCCCCTAGCCGGAAAATACACAATCTTTGTGAAATCAAGCTGAACAGTAGAGTTTTCACTAAGCTGCTACAGATGATATCCATGGCTGGAACATGGCTTCGTCTCATCTCCCAATCATTTAGGAGTTTTGTTATAATAAATATGTGCAACACCCTTCCTCCAACAGAAAGTAATATAAATATAAGATCACAAGTGGACACTGGAGACACATTCAAAATGTCACTTGTGATTAGATCACTCGTTCATCTTTACTAACTGCTTTATCTTAGTTGTTTATCTTTTTCAAACTTTATGTGATAATATCGTGGTTGGTTACATGTGATCAGTCAGAATTTCTTTATCACTGGGATTTTAAAAACATTCTTACATCTAACTACTAACATGATGTCATCATATGCACCTACCGCATACAATGTCTGAAGAAGGCTCGAAAAATCACAATTCACCCCAGTCACCCAGCACACAGCCTGTTTAACAAACTGCCATCAGGCAGACCAACAGTTTCTACCTGCAGGCTATCAGAATCCTCAACAAACTGTAATACAGACTCACTGCATACCACAACTGCAAAAGACTCTGTACTTTACATATTGTTGCACTTAATATATTGTATCTGTTAACATACTGGGACTACACAATTGATACTCAGTACTATTTGCACCTTAATTACACACATATCCATACACCGATCAGCCATAACATTATAACCACTGAGAAGTGAAGTGAATAAGACTGATTATCTCCTCATCATGGCACCTGTTAGTGGGTGGGATATATTAGGCAGCAAGTGAACATTTTGTCCTCAACATTGATGTGTTAGAAGCAGGAAAAATGGACAAGCGTAAGGATTTGAGTGAGTTTGACGAAGGACCAAATTGTGATGGCTAGACCACTGGATCAGAGCATCTCCACAACTGCAGCTCTTGTGGGGTGTTCCCGGTCTGCAGTGGTCAGTATCTATCAAAAGTGGTCCAAGGAATGAACAGTGGTGACCCAGCGACAGGGTCATGGGCGGACAAGGCTCGTTGATGCATGTGGGGAGCGAAGGCCGGCCCGTGTGATCCGATCCAACAGACGAGCTACTGTTAATGAAATTGCTGAAGAAGTTAATGCTGGTTCTGATAGAAAGGTGTCAGAATACACAGTGCATGATGGGTCAGGGTTGTTTTGGCAGCAAAAGGGGGACCAACACAATATTAGAATATTAGACAGGTGGTCATAATGTTATGCCTGATCGGTGCATACTGTATATAACAATACAATTCTTAAGTGTTTTTATTTTTTTAACTTTCAGTTAAATTATTGCTGTAGTTTGCTTGAGCCTCACCTAAGCATTTCATTGTACAAACTGTCACTGACTTCTGTACATATGACAAATAAACTTGAAACTTGATATGAAAGTGATCATTCTTGTATAACACCAAATCAAATAACATATTATAGTTATTATTTTCAGCTTGTCTGAAGTATTTAACAAAGTACACTGAGCTGCTTTTTTTATTATTCTTTACTGTATGATATTTCTACATCATTCTGCCATGACCAGGGACTGGAGGTAAAACACAGGCAGCAGAAAACCATTGCTATTATATCCCTGAGCTGAGTGTGTGTAACAATATCTCATGGGTGAGCAATGCCTGTATGCACGTAAGGCTAAAGGAAAAAGGTACTATTTGGAAACATTCGCTTGACAGAGCTGTCTGTCATGTTTAACATAAAGTGTGAAAGCCCACGTTGTAGTTTGTCAATCAAACAAAATATTTCTGTACAGTGTAAATATATAAACCTTATGCTTTGGCAGAGATTCATATGTACGATGTGCCTTGGCAACAAAAAAAAAACATTTCTTTTTTATAAACATTGTACACTGTGTATAACGGATGCTTGAAGTGAATAAAATGTTCAGTTAAATTATTCTTCGCATCAATACCAGATATTAAATATTATTGAGCTCACGTTTTGAGGATATAGTCTCAATATTGTCTCTTCAATATCCAGTGCTACTCACCTTCACTCAATTCCTTCCTTACAAAAACACGACTGAATGCCGACAGCAATTATCTTAATGCTTTAGTGATTAGCTAATAGATTTAAATTGACTGATCAGCATCAATCTGAAGTGATTGTTTTGTTTCACATCGGTGCTTCAGGTAACCACAAACTCTGAATAGATGAAACATTTGTTCTATATTCCAGGGATAAAAAAAAAAAAGCAAAAATTCTGTGTCTACCATCTGTTTTTTTTGGGTGTTTGTTATTGCAAGCCATTGGAGTTTACTAATCAGACCAATGAAGGTAAAGGAAAATTAAAAAAATCTATGAAAGTCCTAAAAATCATTGATATGAATGCATTTAATTGGCCACAAAGGGTCTGCTAAAAAAGAAAAAAAGTTCTAAAAGTGTTGTTTCATGGGTGAAATATTAGAAGTAAGGCTTTTTTTTTCATATGTTGGTTTGATCTGCTACAGTATTTTTTGAGCACCTGGTTCAAATCTGCTGAAATAGCCCACATTCAGACTGATTATCGACCCCTGGTCTAAACCAACGGATTTTAAATCCACTGTAGACATCACTGTTCTTTGACCATTTCTAGTATTTTCCCCACTAATACACCTGCATCTGCTCATACAGCATCTTGTTACTGATTACTGTGTGAAGGCTGTTGTGTTAGAGCAGACGAATCACAAAAGTCTTAAAAGATGCATGGCTCAGTGAATAGAATCAGTCAATGCCACGATCCATCTCTTTATCTTCTGTTCATCATTATGACATTGTCAGATATTGCTGTCTCTTGAATCAGGACATGTCCTGGTTTATCTGTCTATGTGAATTTGTTACGGACGACCTCACAAACTTTCAAAGTCATGAACACAAAGCTAAAGTCTGCAATTTTGTGAAAACACAACTTTTTTCCTGCCGTGTCAAATAAATGGGGCTGCTCCAATTGGTGATTTCAGTAGTTTTTTGTTCTGTATTCAAGTCATGAAATCATTCTTTGGAAGCAAGCAACTGTTTGAAAACCTACTCGATGTGATGTTTCTTCTCGTAGCAGGACAACAAGCAACACCAGTATATTTTTGGATATTTTCAGGATCAACGATTAAAAACATTATCCTGTCCTGTGTGTTGCTGGTGTGTTTGGGTCCCAGACTTCACACAAAAGCATCTGCAGCCTTGTATTATTAATCTGAAATCTGAAATATATTTTTTCTACAAAATATACCATCCAAATAAAGCTGAGGTTTTTTACACATTAAACCTAAATTCAGTATTTAAATATATGACTAATAATATCATGTAAACTTTTATACTGTAAGACATTTGCTTCAAAGCTTTGCTTCAGCTAACAAGACAAGTAATCAAGACAATGGATTAAGTTTTATTTTTTAAAAACTTAAAAACTTAAGATTAATATCCAGAACTTAAGTTTTAGAGATAAAGAGAAGAAACATGTTCACATAATTTGAGCTATAGTGTTTTACAGTGTAATAATGATCTGGCAAGAGCTAAAATTCATTCATTGTCTACCGCTTATCCGATCTATTCTCGGGTCACGGGGAGCCTGTGCCTATCTCAGGCGTCATTGGGCATCAAGGCAGGATACACCCTGGACGGAGTGCCAACCCATCGCAGGGCACACACACACTCTCATTCACTCACGCAATCACACAATCACACACTACGGACAATTTAGAGATGCCAAACAACCTTTCACACATGTTTTTGGACCGGGGGAGGAAACCGGAGTACCCAGAGGAAACCCCTGAGGCACGGGGAGAACATGCAAACTCCACACACACGGCGGAGGCGAGAATCAAACCCCCAACCCTGGAGGTGTGAGGCAAACGTGCTAACCACTAAGCCACCGTGCCCCCCAGAGCTAAAATTATAATATAGAAATCTTGATAAACTGCATAAATACAAAATAACAAACATGTATAACACACAAATATAAAACGGTGTAGTTGTATACAATAGGACAATAAAAGTGGAGATGAATAGCAATAGAACCAATTCAGTGATAGTTTTGGTTATCTATATAATCACTACTGTCTGATGAAAAACATATTTTTTTTAAATATTAAGACTTTCATACAAAATGCATCCAAAACAACATAAAATAGACACATTTAAGCTTTGAAATGTAGTAGATTTTATGAGGTTGATGGGAGCACCCCAAAGGGCATTGTACATTTCCCTTCAGCCCCAGCATGTCACATTCCTAATAACTAGCACCTGCAGCTGGTTTCACTCTGATATAGCAGCCCCCTTTAAGTTCTAGTCTAAGCAGGAAAAATGGGCAAGCATAAGGATTTGAGCGAGTTTGACAAGGGGCAAATTGTGATGGCTAGACAACTGGATCAGAACATCTTCAAAACTGCAGCTCTTGTGGGGTGTTCCCGGTCTGCAGTGGTCAGTATCTATCAAAAGTGGTCCAAGGAAGGAACAGTGGTGAACCGGCGACAGGGTCATGGGCGGACAAGGCTCATTGATGCACGTGGGGAGCGAAGGCTGGCCTGTGTGATCTGATCTAACAGATGAGCTACTGTTGCTCAAATTGCTGACGAAGTTAATGCCGGTTCTGATAGAAAGGTGTCAGAATACACAGTGCATGACGGGTCAGGGCTGTTTTGGCAGCAAAGGGGGAACCAACACAATATTAGGCAGGTGGTCATAATGTTATGACTGATCAAACATTCTCACTCATAACCTGCTTGTTCTGCCTCATGTCTCTGAATCAGGCTTTTGATTCTTGTTTTCAATATTTTGTTATTTATTTGCACCGTTCATCAATAAGTCCACCATTACCACCAGCATCGACTCCTCGTTCATGACAGACGTCACCGGTGTACAAATTATTCAGTAAATAGGCTTACATGGATTCTAAGCAACCAAACAAACCCCTCTTTATTTTTAAGTACATAAAACCAGCTTCCAGGTATATTAAGAAGTCTAAAAATTAATTAAGACAATGAACGCTTACCACCTATATATGTTTTTCATTCATTAAGCAATTTTCTTTACAGAGAGAGAGCTGTACAACCCTGAGCTGTGTGACTACACACAGAGAACAAAAAACACAATCTCACACAGCGCATTAGCAATTAACTTCTCTGACAACCCGAGACACAGTTCCGCAAACTTACCAGAGATATATAAGATGACAAGACTGTTTATTGTGGTGGAAAAAGACGAAAATGTACTCAAGTGAAAAGAAAAGAAAAAGTTAAATTTACTTTTAAATGTATTCATGCGTTACAAAAGGATAAAGCAAAAACACCAGATGATGAACAAACACCATTCATGATAGTTTTTTTTTTCTATTTTGGTGAATTATGATGAATCAAACAGAAATGTAAAACAAATTTAAATTAGTATATAATTAGTTTAGTAATAAGTAATAAGTCACTGGTGAGATGAGCGAGGAAGAGACCTTTGAGACTTGCACTGAGTACTTTGAAGGTCTAAATAAATATGGGGAAAAAAAATCAATTTCTTAAATATATTTTAAGAAAGAGTGTATCTGTAGACAAGTCTGCATCCAGTGGACATGCTTTAAAAAAAATGTATGTACATACCCAGGAAGAGGATGAGATGTATAGAGGAGTTTTTATATAATATATGTAAATACTACATATAAAGTTTATATTTCAAATAGTAGAGGTACAGAATGTGTTTCTAAGTATATAGTGCTAGGTTAATAACTGGTCAAGTTCACAATTACAAATTAAATACTGGAGCCAGAGTTGTTGTGCTATAACAATAAATGTACGCCAAAATCTATGCCATTATAAAAGAAATCTCACAAGAACCAAGCTAATCAAACTAATAAGTCAAAATAGAAGGTTTAAGTAAGTGTTTAAATATTAATGAGTCATAATATGCATAAAACTATTAGCAAATTATAACATGCCTTAAGAAAATTAAATAAAATTCAATTATATCATTTCTAATCAAGCTAGAAAAGGCTAAATTAAATAGCTTTGTGAATTTTAAATAGAAATAGTGTGGCTGAAGTAGCAAGTGTGGCACATGACCAGAGACATTGCGTCCCCAGGCAATGCAATGACTCTTCCCAAGTTCAACCCATGTACTGACAATACAATGCACAGGAAATGATATAAATACCATTAGCAAAACTGTATCTGCTTGCTGATTACTTATAGACATTTGCTACCCCAAGAAAATCTGACCCTAGTATTGCAACCAAAGCACAGAGCTGTTGCAGTGTTGCTGCAGACAGACAACACGGTCATTTTCTATAGATAGACAACCAGAGCGCAAATTAATTTGTCTAATCTTCTTCATGGCATACAGTGTGTGCTGCAAGATCAGAAGAGATAAATATAGATGGATGTGAATGTCTTATTTCTGGGTGCCCTTTGTGAGCTTCCCTATTTGGTGCACATTGATAAATAAAGTGTTAGCTCAGATTCCTCAACACAACATCTGACATTTGAAATTCCTTTAGAAAATGCAAATGACACCACTCATTTTATTCATTCTCGGGTCACGGGGAGCCTGTGCCTATCTCAGGTGTCATTGGGCATCAAGGCAGGATACACCCTGGACGGAGTGCCAACCCATCACAGGGCACACACACGCACACTCTCATACAATGCAGACAATTTAGAGATGTCAATCAACCTACCATGCATGTTTTTGGATTGGGGGAGGAAACCAGAGTACCCGGAGGAAACCCCCAAGGCACGGGGAGAACATGCAAACTCCACACACACGGCAGAGGCGGGAATCAAACCCCCACCCCTGGAGGTGTGAGGCAAACATGCTAACCACTAAGCCACCGTGCCCCACACTCATTTTGTTTTGTATTAAATTCTAGGTACTAAATTGTAGTATACAATTTAGTCCTTGTCTCTGGCATGATATCCTCAAGGTTTCATGATTTCTACCTTTAGTAATTATCAGTTCAATGTTTACATGAATGTAGCATTCGTGTAACATAGTACGTGTTACACAATTGGACTTTAAGGACCTCTCATGTATCTTTAATTAACTTTTAGTGCAGGGATTCCCAAACAAGGGCTCGTGACCCCCATGTAAGGTCGCTTGATATACAAATAGAGTTGTGGGAGAAACTAAAGCTCTCCTCCTTTGTTATACAAATAAATATCAAGAATATGAAATGGTTAGAGGAGTTACGTTCAAATAACACTGATACACTGAAATAATGTTGAAAAAGAAAAAACTTCATCCACCTACCTCCACTGAGTGATTCAGAAGTCAAGAACACAAACAAAAAATGGCAAATCACTTACTGAATACGGTTTTACGAGTGTGATGATAAATAACAAGGAGAAACCAAAATGCCAAGATTTAGGGGTCACAGAAAATCCATTATTTCCATTTGGGATTTGGGTTTGCATAAAATGTTTGAGATTTGTTTCAAAGCATTTTAAACCAATACTTCTATATATATAGCTTTCCAGGTAAAAGATAAACACTATAGGGACCACTCCTATGACACAGAAAGTTACTCTTTTTCCTAAAGTGCATGTCCTCATTAATGATAACTATAAATCAAGAACCAATTAGCTGCTCATGCTAACGTCAAACAGTCCTCATAAACCCACTAGCATGTATCATTACGCAGTATGGTGTCTCATTGGTAAATTTCAAAAGGTTTCAAACATTTAAAGAAACCAGTTCAAAATGCATTTCACACTTACACATGCCATCAGTCGAAGACCTTGAAAGAGAATCCTGTAAAGTGGAGTCAGGCTAGAAGATATGTACGTATTCTCTCTGAAGAATTATAAACTCCAACTGCTTCAACTCAGTTCTCAGCAATCCATGTGATACAATCATGTCTTGTTGCTTATTTTGGATCCTTCCCAGAGTGACCAGTATAAGAAAGTGACTGGCCTTTGATGGGATTCGTGGCTGCTGTATTCATGTGTCTCTGGCTAGAGATGGCTGAAAATAGTTTGTGACCTGCCATGCTACAATTAGTTTCACTATCCTTTAAATAATAAGAAGGACTTTCACTACTGTGAGCCTTGAACCCTCACAGACTCTTATAACACTAGTGTCAAGTTTCATGCAGTTACATGATATACAGTACCTATCGGTATTTAAGTCTGTGATATAATTTCCGTTCTATGCATTTTAAAAGGAGAATGAAGACGATCAGATTAGATTACGTAGTTCAGACTTCCTCTCTTCACACTGGCTCCAATCTTGGGCAATAAAATGTAACCATGCCTTGAATATTTAATTGCAATTTTCTCCTTTTTCAGCAAGTAAGCAGACAAATGTTAACATTTTACTTGTGGTTGAGATACATGCAAATCTATCCATCCATCCATCCATCCATCTATCCATTCACCCGTCTATCTGTCCATCCATCTATCCATTCATCCATCTATCCATTCATCCATCTATCCACCTATCCATCCACCTATCCATCCATCCATCAATATTCTGAACTACTTATCCTACACAGGGTCATGTGGAACCTGGAGACTATCCCAGAAGGCACATGGTACAAGACAGGGGATACCCTGGACTGTGTGCCAACCCATCAGGGTGCCAGGGCATAAAAAAAAACACACACACACACACACACACACACACACACACACACACACACACACACACACACACACACACACACACACACACACACACACACACACACACACATTCAAACTGGCAATCAACCTGCAGTTCATGTCTTTGGACTAGGGGAAGAAACTGGAGGTAACCATAGGAAACCCCAAAGCACAGAGAACACATGCAAACATGGATTTGCAAGACAATGGTTTTGACAACTAAGCCATCATGTCCCCCACATGTGCAGTTGTCCACCATGTTCTCTTTCAATATATTTTTGTCCAATCTCATGTCAGCAGGTCTCATCAGAAATGCATACAATTCAAAGATAGATTTCATGCAGTTTCACTCCAATTACCTTGTAAAAATTCTGATTTGCTTAAAATGTGCAGTGTAAAACAAAATAGAACTAAATAGAAAACAAAGGTTAAGTATCAGTGCAGCCTGTTTTAGCCTCGTGAACAGGTATTGAGGTGTGTTCAAGCATGAAAGCAGCAAAATGTGCAGCTTAGTTTAAATCAGCACTTCTGTGACTAGACTACTATGTGTTTAAGTAAAGGTATAAAAGCTTAAATAGTTTTTATTATATGGGAATGTAGATATAAAAGCTTAGAAAAGTTTCAATAATGGTGTGATTTCATCACAGTTGTGTGTTTCATACTGTCCAAATAACAGATGATCTATGATCCCTGGCTTACAGGGAATCTACTCTACTGCTGTTTCATTAATCACATTCAACAAAATCATCATGTTTCCTATTTACACACACACACACACACACACACACACACACACACACACGCATAAATGCACATAAAGGCCCAAACTAAAACATACCCAGCAAGAAGATGAGATCAGTTGTTCAGAGCCCTCTGTGTGATTTAGGGTCCCTCACCAATCAGCACACTCCATTTTCCTCCTTTCTATTCATCCTCCTGTGCATGAGGTTAGGGTTCCTTACCAATCATCTCTCTATATTCCTTCTTTCCTCTTCCTTCTTCTCCACTCAAATCATCATCCCTTCTCCCAGCTCAAACTTGATTATATATCTATACTCGCTGTCCACTTTAATAGGAACACCTGTACACCTGCTCATTTATGCAGGTATCTTATCAGCCGATCAGGTGTTAGCAGTAATCATTCAAATACAGTTCAGGAATTACAGTAAACACCAAATGGTGAAATAGTGTGATCTCTGTGATGTGGCATGGTTCTTGGTACCAGATGGGCTGGTTTGAGAACTTCTGAAACTGCTAGTTTCCTGAGATTTTCACACACAGCTGAGTAAAATGTACAAAAAATGGTGTAAAAAACAAAACACACCCTGTGAGCAGAGGTTCTGCAGGCTTAAATCACTTGGTGATGAGAGAGATCTGAGGAGAATGACCAGGCAGGAAATCTATAGTAACCTAAATAAGCACTCAATACAACCACAGTGAGCAGAAAAGCATCTCAGAATGCACAGCACATAAAACCTTGAAAAAGACCAGGTGATTTTTTTTTCTGATGTAGTGTTCTGCTGTAATACAGTAGCTCATCCACTTCATATGTTTTGTGTTTTGTGCATGCTGAGATGCTTTTTTGCACAGCATTGGTGTAAAGAGTGATTATATTTTATCTATATACCTATATATTGATAAGTAACAATATCCTTCCTGGCAGCTTGTATATATATTTAGCAGACGCTCTTATTGAACGGTGTACAAGAGTGCTTTGAAGTCTCTATCAATGAATAAATTAACGCTGGTTCGAAAGGTCACAGACTTAGAATACCATCAGCCTAAAAACAAGTCACAGAG
The DNA here is from genome assembly GCA_033459395.1 of Hemibagrus guttatus. NCBI lineage: Eukaryota > Metazoa > Chordata > Actinopteri > Siluriformes > Bagridae > Hemibagrus > Hemibagrus guttatus. The sequence continues at coordinate 24,192,531 of JAUCMX010000004.1, forward strand.
CTGCATTTTGGATCATTTGCAGAGGATGAATTGCGTTCAGAGGTAGACCTACCAGTAGAGAGTTGCAGTAGTCCAGTCTTGAAATGACAAGAGATTGAACAAGCATCTGAGCAGCCTGTGTGGATAAAAATGGCCAAATTCTTCTGATGTTGTACAGAAGAAACCAACATGAGAGTGTCACATTAGCAACATGGGAGGAAAAGTTGATTGTCCATGGTTACCCCGAGGTTGCGAGCAGTGGCCGAAGGGGAGACTTGTTCATTGATATCGCAAGATATATATATATATATCAATCAGATTTCTTGTGCTGAACACTATAGAAAATATCCCACGATCTGAGCTGACAGAATCTCCTCCACCCACTCACCCACCCACAGACATATTCCCTCTCTATCTTTATACTGGTTGTATACTAAGGAAAACAGCAAGAACCAGAAAGCAACAGCAGGCAGCAATGACACACACACACACATGCACCACTAAAGCACATACTCAATGCCACGTCATGACAGACATCATCAAGACTCAAAGAATCAAACAGGTCTTCATTTTGACCACCAGTGGCACTAACCACTGAGTGTTCAAGCCCTGATTCTGATACAACCCACTGATTCTTGATTGCTGAGGGACAATTTGAGATCCTCAAAAACAGAAACTTTCCACTTTTGCATTCTCTCCACATTTCAGACCGTTCTCAAGGGCTGGGATTGTCCTAGAGCCCTGGAGCTCAGCTTTCTTAAAATGCTCTCACATGTTATCCCACACACAAGCAGTGTTTATGCATGACTGTGACAGATGAACTGATGGGACAGATTTGTTCAGAAACAAGCAGGCAGGAAGAAATCTGAACCACATGCTGTACCTTGATACTTATATTCTTTGCTAAGAAAGTGTACACACTTATCAAAGAGATAAACTGGAAGAGCTTCCTAGGTGCATAGTGCATAATTTATTCAGTATAGTATGGTTATTAATACAAATCCAGAACTATCTGTATCTTTGTTGAATACCTGTATTCGATTTCCATTTCACATTTAATAATGTATGGGCTTCCAGGTCTGAATAAGTGTTGATACTTGGGTTTATGTGCAGTATTTTATGCAGGTTTTTTTTCTGATCAAAAACTATATAACACATTTCACTTACAAATCATCTTGTGTCATCAATCACCTGATCTCTGTGAATGCTAACACTGGTGAGGAAATGACTGCTGATTAATTCTGTCAGTTCTGTTATATTACCTAACGTTTGTGTTATTAATGGCATTTTATTAGTTTTAAATATTTTTAAGACTTTGTTCACTGTCACCTGTACATAGTGTGTAAGTATTCTTCTCTGTTTTAATCCTAAAGATATGTTTCTCAGTACAACAGACAATTGATTAGGATTTTAGGATGACATCCATTTCAATGTTTTGTTTACGTATCCAAAAGCTTGTTCAGTTCATGAAAAAATATACACTAGCCTGAAGGTGGAAAAGTTTTAGATATATTTCAGCAAACTGCGAGTAGTTTCTTATTCTGGCATTCTCGTTATGTTTGCAAGCAGATGCCAAAGCAAGGTTATGAGGGACGCCTTGGGGAACATTTGGGGAAAATATATTTTATATTTTATATATTTATTTTTAAAGTAGAAATATCAAAGTTTTTACTTCCAAAAAAAAAAGAATTGGTCAGCAATTTTTGGTCTTTTTGATTTGTTCTATTTTTTCCAGGGCCATTTCATATATATTTTCAGTTTTCCTTATGAATATATTTTGTGGCAATGTCACAAACCTGGAGATTTTCCATACAAGTGTAAAAGTTTTTTTTAATTCATGCCAACAATCATTTAAAACCATACAAGAGGATAAATATAGAGATACAAGGCTATTAAAGATATTTTTTAAAGAATAAAACAGAACCGAGTATTTTTTTTCACATTTGATAGATAGATAGATAGATAGATAGATAGATAGATAGATAGATAGATAGATAGACAGACAGACAGACAGACAGACAGACAGACAGACAGACAGATAGATAGATAGATAGATAGATAGACAGATAAACAGATAGATAGATAGATAGATAGATAGATAGATAGATAGACAGACAGACAGACAGACAGACAGACAGATAGACAGTGTCACAAAGGATATGAACTGTAGATATCATGTAGTATTACGGACCCCATGTTTAGGTAAAATAGTAGCAAGTACAACCAAAAGGTAGACATCATATTTTCATGACAGAAATTTTAGAAATTAAAAAAAAATAAAATAAAATTCTCACTCTGACAATGTCTACCCTAGCCAACATTTTACAGCTTACATAAGAGAAAGTGTGATTTTAACAGTGGCAGCAAAGCTCCATCTTAAATGTTACACCTGAGATCCATTTGCAGGTTTTAGAGCATTACACACATTCACTTTCCATCCAAGTGAAGGGCAGCATGGGATTTATGCCATTATTTCTGAGACCTGCTAAGCTTATTACATTTTAATTCTATATCTTTTACTTTTCAGCAGGTTGAGGACGCAGCCCTGGAGAGCAGCTCTGTGAAAATGAGGCTCTTCAGTGACCTTAGGTAACATCTTGAAGGATTATGCACCTGAAAGAAAAAGCACTAAGTGGGAAAAGTAGACATATTGTTAATGGGGTGGTGTAATTACTGGAGCGAGGCGACAGTGTGTGTGAATTTGATTGGATAGGGTTTGCTCATCAAGGGGAGGTTTTAAACCCATGGCCCAAGCAGTGTGGTGGTGCTCTAAGGGTCAGAGAGAGACTCTATATCAAATCAATGGTGACAGCGTAATCTACTCATTAGGCTATAATGAGTACCAGTGGTATTTTAAGTGTTGTGGTGGCGTTATAGGAGATCTGACTCACTCTTTTTTTTTTTGGCATGATGTACAGTGCTATTGTTGTATTGTCAAAGCCTGTGTTACAGAGTAAAGAATATGAAAATGTGAAATGAGCATTTTTAATCATTTCTCTTGCATTCTCCCTGTTTTGTTCATGCTTTTCACTGTGAGTAACAGGTACAGAGGCCACACCTTCTTCACTGAGATGACAAGCACAGAGGCCACACCTCCTTCTCTGTGAGTGACAGGTACAGAGGCCACACCTCCATCATTGAGACTGACAAGCACAGAGGCCACACCTCCTCCACTGTGAGTGACAGGTACAGAGGCCACATCTCCTTCACTGAGACTTACAAGCACAGAGGCCACGCCTCCTTCGCTAAGTATGACAGGCACAGAGGCCACACCTCCTTCAATAAGTATAACAGACACAGAGGCCACACCTCCTTCAATAAGTATAACAGACACAGAGGCCACACCTCCTTCACTAAATATGACAGACACAGAGGCCACACCTCCTTCAATAAGTATAACAGACACAGAGGCCACACCTCCTTCAATAAGTATAACAGACACAGAGGCCACACCTCCTTCACTAAATATGACAGACACAGAGGACACACCTCCTTCACTAAATATGACAGACAAAGAGGACACACCTCCTTCACTAAATATGACAGACAAAGAGGACACACCTCCTTCACTAAATATGACAGACACAGAGGACACACCTCCTTCACGATCCCTAAAACTCTTCCAACTTTTGTCAAATATGTGATTGATGGTGCAGCCATGTCAAAACATTAAGACCAGATTATATTTCAACACCACAATATTGTAGAGTCAAAAGGAAAAAGCATGACCAGGAAGCATTGTAAAACAACATACTTGATCTTTTATTGGCAAACACACACTTAAAGCACACAGTATGTTTGGCTGGTAAACACTCAGAACTGGCTAGGGAACTGGAGAAGACCAGCAGGGTTGAACAAAATCCACCAGCCTCCTGCTGGCCTTCTGGACCACTATCTTGTGCTTGGTTATACTTACTGTCCAGAGGGAGTCTGGACAACCCATAAACACATTTCTCTTATAACAGCAAACACTTATTCTAATAAAAAATAAAAATCATTACTAATTAAATAGCGGCACATGAACACTTCATAATAATACACACCACAGCACAGGTGAATTCTTGAATCTAGTCAGGACATGCATTAATTTTAATTTTTCTTTAACAGCACAGTTTGGACAGTACATCTGGCTTTTATAATGAATATTAATGTGCTAGTTTTAACACATTAACCTTTCAAAACAACAATCACTCAATTGAGTAACAGCTTATAGAGAGGGACTTGTGTGGCGGATGCTCCACATCATCTAAGACTAATAATAAACAATAATATTTAAAAAATATTTTTTCAATGTGTTGCTTAACAAAGAAAAATCTATGAACTTTGATGTGGTGAAGCTTTTGCTAGGAGAAATTTATTTAACATTTCTGGAAGGAGCCTCAGGTGTCAGTGCTTTGTAATAGTTTGTAACATTTCTGCTGCTTCCCAGCAGATTCCCAGCACTGGAAAATCTTTAGGACAGAGAAGGTTATACTTTCATGAGAGATATATATATATATATATATATATATATATATATATATATATATATATATATAGAGAGAGAGAGAGAGAGAGAGAGAGAGAGAGAGAGAGAGAGAGAGAGAGAGAGAGAGAGAGAGAGAGAGGACTTGTGGAACAGCAAACTCAAGACCATTCAGTTGTATGCAGTCATGGGCCTTAGTTGTAGGTCCAAATGAGCCATCTTGGTCTTGTTAATGTTTGTAGTAATCCATGTCTGTTAGATAAACAGAAAATAAACACATTGAGAAAAGTTTTTGTCAGAAGGTAAGAAAAACATTTTATTAATGTACCAATGTTGCTCATTTAAAATGAATCAAGGATGGTGTTGTCTTGATTTTATGGTATTACCATAAGTTCAAGTTCAAGTTGCTCAAGATTAAGCAAAAGTGATTCATATTTTGTTCTGGATGCTAGAAATGATGAATAGTCATGTCAGTAACATTAAAGTGCAAGTATGGCTGTGTGTAACGTGTACTTCTTTCCTGGAAGTGGCAGATTTTCTCATAACGGGTGCTCCTTAGCCGACACGGCCCTTCCACCTGTTCCTGCTGTGATGTTTACAGATTTCAGAACAGGAAGTGCGGCTATCCGAGCTGAAGTCTGCAGCACGCGCCATCAATAAGCAACTGCTGGGTGCTTCTCATTTCCCCTCCTACCAGCTTTTCTGTTCCTCCTTATAAAAATGTCCCCCCTGAGAGGCTGGCCAGGATACGATTCATTTAGTTAACAAATCGGCGTGATTACAGACCCAGATTGGTGCTGAGCTAGGTCCTTCGTCATCAGAGACCACTCAGAGTGTAATGTGAGCACTGCAAACAACCTACCCTCCATGTTTCTTTCTCTCACTCACTCTCCCTCACTCTCTCTTTCTCTCTCTCCTTCCCTATTTTCTAAAGTCCAGCCTACAGTCTCCTGCTTTTAGCTGACAGCACATAACACTTTAATTAGTGTGCTGATTGAGAAATATCACCTCCTCCTCACTGCCCAGAAGGGAATTCCAGTCATTTCCCATAAGGGGCAAAAATAAAACTATACAAAAGAGCTTAATTGAGTTTTTCTGAGAATGATGGGCTCCCTTCTCACCTTTGCAGTACATATATATATATATATATATATATATATATATATATATATATATATATATATATATATATATATATATATGATGGACCTTTCTTTCACCTACTTTTACTATATGTATTGTCAGGTCACCTACAAATCACAGTACAGCACAGTACCTTTTTATGGGGTTCTTAAACACTCTGTATACTAAATGGCCCATTTGTTCAACGTACCCACCTTGTTTGTGTGTGGAAATACAGCTAACAAGGACACAGAATGTACTTATTGTTCATTACCCTTAATCAGAGTCAGAACACAGAACTGCTATTACCTGAGCAATGAGTCAGAGACTTGTATGACTCATGTTTTGCCCTTAAACTGGAATAAATGTTTCTTTTTTTAAATATAAATGTCTAGGCTGTAGACATGTTTCCTACCTCTGTAGAATCTCCAATCTCAGACTCTGATCCTGAGCCAAAGAAAAAACTAATCTCATGACTTATGGTTTAGCAAATATTTTAAAACATGGTTCCCATATATGACAACAACATGGTTCTCATGGCTTTCTGCTTTGTCTTGGTCAAGCTGTCCTCATTATATGGTATGTAAGGAATGTGCCGCTACCCCCAAAGTGCCTTATTTCTGTATAACAGCGCAATCTGGCTAGTGCTATTTCTCCTGTTATTTCACAAATACCACAGAAATCTGGCAAAGACTGCAATGTATAATTTGTTAATGCATCAAACCGTGTATATGATAAAGGTTTATAGTTATAATACACAACATATAGTATAGTATGTTATATTTGTAGTAAACAGTCATTCCTTTACCAACCTCTCTCGTTTTTTTCACTTTCTCTATCTCTCTTCCTTTCTTTATGCACCACAGATTTTAAATCTGTTTATCATTAGTCTAAAAATTATGTTGAGTGTCTGAAGTTCAAGTCCCTGTATATGATCTGTTACTATAAAAACAATCTCACATTAATAGCGTAAGCATATTAATATCTGATCTGTGCATCCCTACTAACCAATAAGATTTGAGCTTTCAACTGTACTGTGCTATAGAGCTTTTTATACCACAGAGTTGTGAAATTCTCAGATCGAATTTATCAGTAAAAAAAACTATTTGCTAACAGATTCGGTTCGAGGAAATCAAACCCTCAACCCCAGAGGGGCGAGGCAATAGTGTTAACCACTGTGCACCCTCCACCAGCACCCATCCTAACCTCATATATTCCAGAGGTCTCAGTAGTCTCAGAGGCTTGAAGACAGCCTTACACAACATAACAAATTTATGAGAAAACCACATAGGCATTCATCATAACAGCCTATTAACCGCTAATGAACTGCTACACATTCAGTTGTACATCAACAAATTCCATGCCATTAGAGGGAACATGCCTAAGCATACAAGCTTGTAGTTTCAGAAACATGTTATGTAGTCATTCATAAGACCTCATGCAAGCCATATAACTCCAGAAACACAAACAGTGCCCAAGAAAAACCTTTGTTCCCCATGTACTCCCTTCTATACAGCATGCACACGCACTATGCACTAACAATAATCAGGCAGAAAAAACTGCAATTTATTTTCAGATATTAATCTAAAATGATAGGCAGCTGTGCAGGTATTTTGAACTTTATGATATTAATTCCTTGAAAGCTCCACCCCGTTCCTCCCCTCTCATATTACTAATCTCATCGATCTTTCTTTTCTCACACTCTTTTGAGTTCATTAACATAAAATTCACAATTTATGAATGCATGTTTGACTTGTGTAACATTATACGGATATGTAATTAATATCAGTCAATTGTATTTATTTCAAATGTAATGGAACATTTATGGCTTAAAATATTCAAATATGGCACATTTTTTGATGTGAAAGAGAAGGAAAAAATTGAACAACTAAAATTTCTTGACCTGTATTTGCATGAATTTTTTACATTGCACAGCTGCAATCTGATTGACTAACTGGATAAGATGTGTTCCTAATAAAGTGGACAATGGGTGAGTGAGTGAGTGCGTGAGTGCGTGAGTGAGTGAGTGTGTGTGTGAGTGTGTGTGTGTGTGTGTGTCCTGCGATGGGTTGGCATCCTGTCCATGGTGTCTCCCACCTTGTGCCTCGAGCCTGTGTCTCCAGGTTCCTCACAATACTGCACAGAATAAGCAGTACAGAAAATGGATGGATGGATGAATTACAAGCTGCACACTATTTCAGTAAAAATGAAATAAAAAATTAAGAGACAAGACAGGACAGATGTATGCATACTCTATGAATGAAGGACTGCCAACCTGCCTAGATGTTTATAAATAATTTCCATTATTCTAAGCATTGATGTATGTCTCAGTCTTAATCCAATAAATCTTATGACAACTCTTGAGCTGTTCAACATTTTCTGAGACTCTACTGTACTTCCTTCTTCTTCTGAGATATTCTCAAATTGCATGCTATTAGTAAAGCCATAAATGAGCAGACCCCCATTAAAACTAGACTAATACTATCATTTCACGCTTCCCGCTTAAGCCTGAGGCCATGGATGTTACTGGTATATTCCTTGAGCGTCTCTACAGGGAAACCGGTCTTACTGTTCACTCTACAGCATATAAACACCATCTGTTGAAGTACCGGGCTGCCCTTAATGCCGCCCGCTACTCCTACTTCTCTTCTGCTATTAGAATCCAACTGCACGTCTAAAACACTCTTTGAAACCATAAATAAACTTCCCCAACCTCCTGCAAATGTAGTTTCTGCATCTGATTAGTTACTACCTTTTTGTTACCAGCAATTCAAGCAATTCATCCTGTATGCCCTACTCTTCCCAACCCATCCTCTGTTATCTCATAAATAATCATGAGCTCCAACTCATCATTTTGTCAGTTGCATCCTGCACCTATCTCACTCCTAAAAAACTGCTGTCTGATATCTTTGGTCCTATTTCCCACCTCATTAAATGTTCAATTGCCTCTGCCACAGTTCTGTTGGACAGAAAGAAGGCAGTTGTTACTTCTATTCATAAAAGCTAGACCAAGATTCCACCATGTTCAACAACTACAGCACCTTATCTATACTCCCATTTGACATGGGTCATGGAAAGTGTTATTGCTTTCAAGCTGCTTGTCTACCTTGTCTCCAATCATCTCAGTGATCCTTTCAATCTGGTTTTCAACCGTTCTAGTGCTCATATTGTTCTTATTTCTCTTGACTTGACAGCTTGACCTTTGACACAGGTTGTTCTGATATACACCTCACAATTCTCTCTGCTATTGGCACCACCGATTTGGCTCCCTCTTGGTTTAATTCCTACCTTACAGACAGAGAATATTTCATCTCATTGCAGAAACACATATCCTCCTCTAGTTGCCTCACTCACGGTGTACTCCAGGGATCTATTTGTGGCCCGCTTTACAAGCTTTATCACAATTACTTTATCACGACATACAGCAGCTATATTGTGGAATATTTTATATCTATACTGAGGGAATATTTATAATCAGGCACCAGCAATTTGCATCAAATATTGTGGAGCATATTGTAAGAGAAATAATAAGCAAAAACCACAGGGTATTTTTTTTTTTAAAGAAAAAGAAAACATAAAAACCATGAACAAAAAGACTTCTGTAAATACATATCTGTCCAAGACACAAAGGCAAAGATCCCAAACCCAAAATCCAATGACTGGCTTGGAAAACAAATTTACAGATGGAGTGATATTTCTAAAAAACAAATATATTGGATATATCAGCAAACAATGCAAGGTGTGGGAAAGCTTAAAATGCCAGCTTTGGAGTCACATACCATGAAGTCAATCTCAAAGAAACCCTGTAAAAAATAAAAAATAATAAATAATAATAATAAAAAAAACTTCTGTAAACACACATGTACATGTCTGAGACATGATTGAAGCAGGATTCTGAATAAGATTCTAGAGACTTTAGAAAATTATTATCTCTACAGATAGTGTAGAGATAAGTGTATCTTTATTTCAGAAAATGGGTCTTTTATTTAGCAAAAAAGGGATCAATCTTGCTGGTTTGTTTGGGTTTTTTTTGGAAACACAAGAAGTGATTCATTCATATATGCATTTATCAAAGTCACAGTTGCATTCATGCATTTAAAACAATGTGCGTGTGTCACGATTGTCACCATGTTAGAGCTCTCCTCTAAGCCCCTCACCAAGCACCACATGAGCAGCAGACTACTACGTTAATCAGAATTAATCAACGTTAATCAGCATTCCCGCCCACATGAGTGTAGAAAAAACACAGATAAAAACGGACATTGTTCAGTCCTCTCCCTCTCTCGCTACCGCTGTTCATCATCTGATCATTTTCTCTCATATATGTGCAATATGTTTTGTTTTTCAATCATTTGTAGTTTTAAAAAATTAAAACACCTTTGTGTTATTCTGTGGGTCTTGACGTATAACATCATTTGTAGGGAAAGGAAAGTTATTATTATTATTATATGTTATAATTATTATTATTGTTAGTAGTAGTAGAATTAGTAGTTGTTACTGTTATTGTAATAGTAATTTAATTTAGATTTATTTATATATATATATATATTAACTGATCACTTCAGGTTCATTTTTCCTCTTAAATTTCTTACTTTTTTTCTTCATTTTTCTTATATGGTCTTCTTCCTGTTAAGGATTTCTGTGTCCTTCTTCTATTTTGCATGCATGTTGGATGACATCAAAAGTCTTCAGCACCCTTGTTAGAGGTCACTGACTGAGAACTGTTGACTGTATGTCTTTCATCAGCTCGACACTGTAATCAAGGATAATTGAGGCAAGAGGAGGGTGACAAAACTCTCACTAATTGCTTAGTCAAGTATACTTTGGTATAACTTTTTCTTCTGTTTATTCACTATGCAACACTTCTATCATTTTAATAAGTTGTTTGGCTGAGGGACATGCATACAGTGGGAATATTTGGTATCATGCTGTGGGAAGTACAGGGCACAGTTAATCATTTAGCAACATTCGCCTGAGCTGCTGTGCCAGGCAGAGCGAAGTCAGTGATATCTGACTAAGCAGTTATGAACTTATGCACATTTTCCACCTACACACATTTTCAGTAGGCTTTAAAACAGAGCAGCTTGTTAAAATTGTGCTGTTCACACAGCCCCCTGGCAATGCCTCTTTCTGTTATCTGCAGTCCAAAACAGATCAGCCTAATAGTGTTTAATGAACTTACAAACCAATGATTTCTTATGTAATTAGTACACATTTGCTGTTGGATTGTATGCCTGCCCACAAAATGGCAACTTAATTGGCAGTAAATGTACAAACTCCAGCATATTAAGACTGTAATCATCACCACATCACACTCAATCTACAAAACAGAATCTATATCTGCTTCAACCTTTAATAATACTAGCTTTTGTTTTAAATTGACCATGTTAGCAGTAATGAATTCAGGTATCATATGAATGAATGAATGAATGCAAGTAAATGTATTTGTGTCTTGCTAATGATTCAAGCGACATAGTATATTGCGCTTTGCCACACCGTCTGTATTAAAAGCTTCGATCCTGTCTCATTAGGGTGAGCGAAAATGCTTGTCTCTGCATTTCCTACCAGCGCTGTCTCGGGTGAAGCATTATCAGGAGTCATAGGATGTAGTGCATGCAAATCTTGACACTGACTGATAAACACATCAGAAATTCCGATTCAAGAATGGCTTAAAGGCCTCCAATTAACCGGTGATTGCAAAAAAAGAAACAACACTAGTCTGCACAGTGAAAAAAAGAGCAAGAGAACGAGAGAATAGCATTAGGACATTAATGCAGTAAGCAGCAAAGGCCGAAGCAGACTGAAATGTTGTCAGGCTCTTTGGTAATGGCCCTTAATTGGAACTGGAGTCCTGCATTAGACAGACAACCTGAGAGCAGCAGGAAATAAATATATACACCATGCATCAGCACTCACATCCTGAGCACAGTCTGGCAAGCATTGTGGGTTTTTATTTTTTTGGCTATTCAAGACCTCTAGTGGAAAAAATCAATATGTATGCAAGACAAGAGCAAGGAATGTCGGTCCTCTCTTCAAAATACAATATTTGCACTGGTTAATATGTTTAGAATGTCATCATCAGTACATTTGTGAAGCAGGCATGTCCAGGTAACTGACCAAAGCATTACAGATTATTGTTACATCAATAACATAATATAACAATAATGGCAGAGCCATAGCAACTCATGTTCATGTAGTCATGAGTGCAAATAGATCTGTGATCTTAAACAAACTGGATTTGGTGTCTGTGCACTTTTCCCAAAAAAAAAGTAATTGTACTGTAATTTGTACTGTGACAAAATCATTAAACCTTCAAGACAAGCCTTCACACACGTTTCATGTAATCATGTGTTACTGGGGTTTTTTGGGGAGATTTTTTTGGTACAGGTCTGATATATTTATTCATGTTTTGTCCTAAAACTGAAATAAATAAAATGAAACCATGAAAAAATGTCTAAAAACCATATATATTAAACACACATTAACTGTGTTTTATTTCACACATATACATTACTGCACAGTGAAATTCTTTTCCCATCCTTGGAGGGTTGGGGTCAGAGCATAGGGTCAACTATGATGCAGCATCTCTGGAGCATTCTGGGTTGGGGACCTTGCTCAAGGGCCCAACGGTGGCTTGAACACTGATCTTCTGATCAACAACCCCGAGCCTTAACCACTTGAGCTACCATGTTTAATATGGCTCTATAGCATTTTACACAGATGTTTCTGTAAGGAAAGTTTGCACTCAGAGATGATTTGCTCCTGAGATGCAGAGCTCATCAGCTAGCTCATGTTGAGAAGGTGAAAAAGGTCAGATTGCTATTTTGCAATAAAAAAGTGATGTATAAGCAAAACTGTCCATGCTTTCTGAGTGGGAGGGATGGCATACTCTGTCTTCCCTGTCAATCAAACTGACAATAACTAATCATGATGCACTACTCTATGATGCAGAATTAACAGCAGTTTGGAAAGATATGCATACTGGTTTCACAAGTCTCTGAGGATGGATGTATTTGCCCCGCCCTCCCCAGTTGTGTGATAGGGGTGAGTTAGGTAGCGTTTAGGTAAAATGACCAAACTGGAAAAAAATTAAGAGTAATAATGAGTTGAACAAAAAATCTGTGAATACATTCAAGTATTTTTGTCACTTAAGGTTGAATATTGGCTTCAGATGCTGATGAAATGCCCACTTCAGATATTCCTCTTTAGAGGACACAAACACCTCTCCTATTCATCTGAGGCATGACCAGAGCTCAAGACAAAGCAAGTCTGACTGCCTGTGTAAATACATTGGAGAGAAAAACTGATTTTCCCATTATTACAAGTGTGGCCCCTGAGACGGCTTCCCATTGATCTTTCACAGCTACTGTCACAATCACAACCACAACAGTTTGTTCCAGGCAAAATCCAACATACTCCAAAATCTGTTGTTCGATAAAACATTAAGTCAGAGGGAATAAAACCTGGGTATGCCTCCCATCTGCTCTGGACAGCATTATTACCATTGCTGGTCCTCTATACTGCAAGTGTAATTGTTTGTATGGGTTTTTGTGACGGGTGACTAGTTGCGGCGGTATGCTCGTTTGTTTTGGAGGTAGTCTGCTCCAGTCAGTTCATTAAGCATGTGGGTCTCTTGTGCTGATCTGTTAGATCAGACGTAGCCCTGAGATCAATTTTGCGTCCATCAAAGCAGTTGAACTTTATCATTGTGTTTTTAAAAACTTGCCTAATTAGTTGCCTTCCATGGACTATCAAAAGTACTGCGAATTTTAAAAGGCCAAACAAATCATTACTGAAGTCATTTGTACATGTGCTGCTGTAGTACTAGACTTCAGTAGACTGGAGGTATATGAATGGAGCTTGAATGTCTAAATAATACTGGAAGGATATATTCCCTGCTCTGTGGGAGATTGGTCACTGATTGTTAGTGTAATGTGTAGATTTTCATGAATTTATATAGAAAGTCATTTAAAAAAAGTTAATAGTATTGCGACAACCCACTGTATGTGCATAGAGAAACATCAAAACGCATAAAGTAATAGCGTTTAAATGGAGGGAAGCACTATTCTTTTGAATGGAAAAATCCAAAATGTGTTTTTTTTTTCCCCAGCTGCATCTCAAACAGTTTGGACTGATTTTAAGATTAAGATTATGCCCAGAGGGGGGGATGGTGGCTTGATGGCTTAGTGGTTAGCACATTTGCCTCACACCTCCAGAGTTGGGGGCTCGATTCCCGCCTCCACCGTGTGTGTGGAGCTTGCATGTTCTCCCCGTGCCTCGGGGTTTCCTCCGGGTACTCTGGTTTTCTCCCCCGGTCCAACGACATGCATTGTAGGTTGATTGGCATCTCTAAATTGTCTGTAGTGTGTGATTGCGTGAGTGAGAGTGTGTGTGTGCCCTGCGATGGGTTGGCACGCCGTCCAGGGTGTATCCTGCCTTGATGCCCAATGACGCCTGAGATAGGCACAGGCTCCCCATGACCCGAGAGTAGATCAGATAAGCGGTAGACAATGAATGAATGAATTGTACCCAGATTAGTGATTTTTTATGAAGTTTTAAGGTGCAATAATTAAATGTTTTAGCACAAATGTAAGACAAGGAAAAAGGTAGATTAATGTTTAAGCAAGGCTAGACTGCTTTTTCTGTCTTTACAGTGTTAGTCTTTTTATAGACATGCCCTAACACCCTTCACTCCACTTACAACTTTGCCTAGGGTCTTGTTCTTTTCAAAAAAAATTCAGTCTGACCTGCAATGAGAGTCTTCTCCGGCTGTTTATCAGATTTGGAAGTAAGTGTGTGTGTGTGTGTGTGTGTGTGTGTGTGTGTGTGTGTGTGTGTGTGTGTGTGTGTGTGTGTGTGTGTGTGTGTTTTGTGTGTGTGTGTGTGTGTGTGTGTGTGTGTGTGTGTGTGTGTGTGCATGTGAGTGCATTAGAGTGCTGGAGCACTGACGGAAAGTAAGTCTCCAGTCCCTAACTCCCTATGGTGGACATTAACGCTCCTATAATGCTATTTATGAATCGATTACTATTTGCTGGAATCTATACACTCATGCCCATCATTCTGTTTCAAGAAAGTAGAGAAAGAGACAGAGAGACATATGAAGTAAGAGCAAGGAAAGAGGAAGTGGCATCAAGGGTGGGGTGAGTGAGGGTAAATTTATCATGTCAGCACACTCTGCTGTCTTGTACCACTACACCATCCCTCCCCCAGGATCTCATGCCACTCCAGGTATTAGGCTTATAAACAGTTTAAAACACACACAGGCCTTACCTCACATCAGCGTTTCAGTTTCATTCAGTTACACTTCTGATGAAAAGCAGACCAGCACATGGACTCCAGAGGATTTCATGGTCAAACTGTAGTACTGTAGCTTTAATAATAAGTAGATGATTGGACAGAATGCCACAATGTCCAGCTAAAAAAATATCCAACAATATTTTAACCAGAAAACAAATTATAGCCAGCAGATGATCAAATTTCCTCATCACAAAGCTTACTGGGTATCTCCATCCTCACATACAGCCTTTGTTTGGCACAGGTTTTTCTCCCCTTAATTTTTATCCTTTCATGTTTTAATCATGATTTATTTCATTATTTCCTACACTAATTACAGGGATGAGATGGAAAGGCTAAAATCTTCTCTCCCTGAATGACTTTACAGAGAAACTATTAGGGCTGAGCAATGTATTGTATGACAAGGTCGATGACAATAAGAATGAAAAGAAAAAAAAACACACAGAGCTGCAGTCATATTTTCTAATACTTTTAATAGATTCATGTATAGCATGCAGTTTTAGAAAAAAAGGCGATTAGGTAAATGATCTACAAATAATAATAATAATAATAATAATAATAATAATAATAATAATAAAAATAATAATATTAAGAATTATTATTATTATTATACCAACAGCAAAAAATATTTTTGTCATTTATTTTTATTGTTACAGCTACAAAATGTACATCTGATCACACACTGTACACATAAACCTTCCATTTTTATCCTCACACACACCACCTCTCCAGTCCCCATGTAACAGAATAAGGGCTTTATCACTGAGTAATCATACACTTCAAAAGCTCTCTACAGCCCTGAGATAGAGAAGGGTGGGGGCGAGTGTGTGGATTCATCAGCTCAGGGTTTCCTGGAAGTAATCCGTTTTTCTTCAGCCTCTCTGCATCCCTTCTTCTCTGAGCTCAAGCAATATTTTATAAGCTAACAATAGTTCTTTTTTTGTTCAGGGAGAGAAAAAAATCCACATACAGCATTCGCTCATTCCAGAAGTGCTCTGAGCCCAAAGGAGAACCCTGCATCTGTTGTGGCCGCTGAGCAGCTACGGTTCTGATCACAATTTTGTAAGTGCAAACCCCAGGACTTAACCCTTAACCCTGTTTTTTTTTAAATTGCTCTTGGGAAATTTACACCTATTAATTATGGTGATGAGTAGTGTGACTGGCTAATGTTGTACTCATCAACAGGACAGAGAGTAATGTCATCCTTGCCTACAAAGAGCAGGACAAATGATGCTGTCTTGCAAACTAGGCAACATATGTTCATAAAATTCAGACTTGCCATCTCCCCAACAAAAGCTTTTCTCAGTCCTTCTATATTAAATTTTACATTAGTTGCAAATCACATCGATCAAAATATCGACTGAATAAATAAACATAAATATTGTCAGTATGCTAGAAATGTATAGTACAGACAGATTTTTTTTAATATAATGAACTGGTGACTTATAAACAGCCCTTGGTAGGAGACTCTGGGAACCAACTGTACATTAGTAGTCAGGCTGCATTAATGTTCAAGGACTAACAGAAGCAACGGAACAATAAATTTCAGAGTGCCATGTGCTCCATCATATCCATACAACACCGTCATTTGTTATAAATAAAACAATATGACTCAATAACCCTCAAGATCAATATCTGATAACCTTGATATGGAAGGAATGATAACAGGAAACTTAATTTAAAGTCTGTGAAAAGCAACTCAGTTAAAAGTTGGTCATATCCTCTGAGAATGTGAGGATGTCTGCGTGGAGAGGTGAAAAGATAAAGTAGGACACGGGAAAGAAAAATGTTCGCGTATAATTTTATTACTTGTATGGTAATGACTACTGTAATTCATTGGCTTTTACAGTAAGTCAGGGAGTCCCTGAAATTTTTATACAGTATTAAAATTGCTAGACATCCTTTTGCCCAGAGCACTAATGTATTTATTTAATATTATGCAAATAATCACCATTAGATTTTAAATTGGTTAATCACTTTTAAAGCAGTGTTCATTTTGACAGCCATTTTTGATTTAGACTTAGTCTTTATCTTCAGACGAAAATGGTTATTAGTCTTAGTCACATTTTAGTCATTTTTGTCTTTCGTAGTTTTAGTCTAGTTTTAGTCGACGAAAAGTCATTGCATTTTTGTCAAGTTTTAGTCAAACTGCAGTTACCAGCTTTCATTCTTTCATTGTCTACCACTTATCCAATCTACTCTCGGGTCACGGGGAGCCTGTGCCTATCTCAGGTGTCATTGGGCATCAAGGCAGGATACACCCTGGACGGAGTGCCAACCCATCGCAGGGCACACACACACACACACACACTCTCATTCACTCACGCAATCACACACTACGGACAATTTAGAGATGTCAATCAACCTACAATGCATGTCTGTGGACCGGGGGAGGAAACTGGAGTACCGAGAGGAAACCCCCGAGGCACGGGGAGAACATGCAAACCCCACACACACATATGGCGGAGGCAGGAATCGAACTCCCAACCCTGGAGGTGTGAGGCAAACGTGCTAACCACTAAGCCACTGTGCCCCCCCCAGTTACCAGCTTTAATTTTGTTAATTTTCTATGTATTATTTTGACAAAAATAGTCATTATAATTTTTCTCTCTTTAGACCAATTAAACTTATGAGAAATTTGAATCAAGCTATATTGACACTGCACTCTTAGCACTTGTGCAGTTCTACATATCCCTTTTTCTTAGTTGGATATCAGCCTGCTGTGCTGCCCTTGCTAATTTATAAGGTAGTTCAAGTATCAAGTAAAAACCAAAAATGAAAAATGTTTTTTAGCTGTTATGGAAAAACAGCATTTATTTTCTGAAACTTCAAATAAATGTGCAATAAACAGACAGATGTTCAAAAGCAGCCGAACATATATTACTAACATACCTCTGTCTGCCAACAGTATTTACTGTTTAATAACCATTAAGGGTGTACATTTGAAGGCAAAATAATCTAGCCATGGGGGTCACACATCCAGTGACTTCTGTGCCGATCCCAAGCCCGGATAAATAGAGAGGGTTGCGTCAGGAAGGGCATCCGGCATAAAACATTGCCAAATTTAACCATGCGAATCGTCAGTACTCTGAATTTCATACCGGATCGGTCGAGGCCCAGGTTAACAATGACCGCCATCGGCACCGTTGACCTACAGGGCGCCGGTGGAAATTGGGCTACTGTTGGTCAAAGAAGTAGAGGTGGGAGGAGAGTGCACAGACAGAGAGAGAAGTGGAAAGGTAAGAGTGTAGGACTGAGAATAGGAACTCTGAATGTTGGTACTATGACAGGGAAAGGTAGAGAGCTGGCTGATATGATGGAGAGAAGGAAGGTGGATATACTGTGTGTACAGGAGACCAGGTGGAAGGGTAGCAAGGCTCGTAGTATAGGAGCAGGATTCAAGCTGTTTTATTATGGTGTGGATAGTTAGAGAAATGGGGTAGGTGTGGTCCTGAAGGAGGAGTTTGTGAGGAATGTCCTGGAGGTGAAGAGAGTGACAGACAGGGTGATGAGTCTGAAGTTAGAGATTGAAGGGGTGATGTTGAATGTTGTTAGTGGTTATGCCCCACAAGTAGGTTGTGAGTTAGAGGAGAAAGAGAGATTCTGGAGTGAATTAGATGAGGTGATGGAGAGTATTCCCACGGGTGAGAGAGTGGTGATAGGAGCGGATTTTAATGGACATGTTGGTGAGGGGAACACAGGTGATGAGGAGGTGATGGGCAAGTTTGGAGTTAAGGAAAGGAACCTAGAAGGACAGATGGTAGTGGACTTTGCTAAGAGGATGGACATGGCTGTGGTTAACACTTATTTTCAGAAGAGGGAGGAGCGTAGAGTGACTTACAAGAGTGGAGGTAGGAGAACACAGGTAGACTACATCCTATGTAGAAGAGGCAATCTGAAAGAGATTAGTGACTGTAAAGTGGTAGTGGGAGAGAGTGTAGCCAGACAGCATAGGATGGTGGTGTGTAGGATGACTTTGATGGTCTGTAAGAAGAAGAGGTCAAAGATAGAGATTGAGAAGAAAACCAAGTGGAGGAAGCTGAAAAAGGAGGAATGTTGTGAGGAATTTAGACAGAATTTTTAACTAGTTTGTTTAACAGGGTTTTAGAGAGTGAGAAGATGCCTGAGGAATGGAGAAGAAGTGTGTTAGTGCCGATCTTTAAGAATAAGGGTGACGTGCAGAGTTGCAGCAACTATAGGGGGATAATGATAGTGAGAGCAGGGAGCAGGTGGAGGAAAACCTGGAGAGGTGGAGGTTTGCGCTGGAGAGAAGAGGAATGCAAGTCAGTCGTAGTAAGACTGAGTACATGTGTGTGAATGAAAGGGAGGGAAGTGGAACAGTAAGGTTACAGGGTGAAGAGGTGAAGAGGTGAAGAAGGTACAGGAGTTTAAGTACTTGGGGTCAACAGTCCAGTCCAGAGGTAAAGAAGCGAGTGCAGGCAGGTTGGAATACTCCTAAAAAAGCATTTTAGTCCAGTCTTGTCTCATTAACAAAGAAACGTCTTAAATTTCGTCATAGTTTTTATCGTCAAATATTAGTTTCGTCTTAGTCTCGTCTCGTCTTAGTCACAGAAAAAATGGTCATTAACGAAATTAACACTGTAAAAGCACATTGTAATTACAGTTAAAGTCAAGATAGATTCTTATTTAAAATAATAAAAAGACAAACCTCTGGACCACACTTTGAGAACTAAAACTCTTATTATTTACAACTATCTCACTATCTACACAAACACACACACACACACTCCAACACAATGATTCATTCCTCATGAGTTGAAACCAAAAATGAGTGTGAAGCTCCTAATTACTGCCACTCCTACCCATTTCAATGCTTTTCCCTCATGGGAAAAAACCATGATTGTCCCTATAACAATTTTCATTCCCATGAGGTTGTGATATAAACACAATGAAAAGACAAATACAAAAAGCCTGCAGTACCTAAAATAAGAATTCACCAAAGCACAGAAAAAATGTACATTTAAAAAGACTATAGGGAAAATATTCAGTGACAGCTTACCCCACAACTCTCCAGCACCAACACAACACAAACGCTGGACATGTGACAGAATCGTTTTAGTACACACATGGCACACTGCAGAGAGAAAATCACGGATAATGCTGCAGGTTTTTGACCTGGTGCGTTGAGGCAGCTGTCAGTGCTTTTTTTTCCTAAAGTAAATGCTGTCTGTGTGTGTTTCGTTATGTTCAGATAAACAGCAGGTCAATGTACAAGAGGGCACAGAGTGGGCATCACGGATTGGGTTATTTTTATTATTATTATTATTATTATTATTATTATTATTTTTTTTCATCATCAGACAAGATAATTTTGTTTCTCATTATTATTATTATTATTATTATTATTTTTAATTTTTTTTTTTGGGGGGCACATTATCTTAGTGGTTAGTCTGTCTGCCTCACACCTCAGGGCTGGGGGTTTGATTTGTTCTCCCCGTGCTTCAGGGTCTCCTCTGGGTACTCTGGTTTCTTCCCCAGTCCAAAGACATGCATTGTAGGCTGACTGGCATCTCAAAATTGTCTGTGGTTTGTGTGCATGATTGTGTCTAACATATTTATGTCCTTTTTTTTACATTATTACAATAACAGTATTTTGAGCCTCCTGGTGGTCCAGCAGCAGGATCCTGTGCTCTCATTGCCGCGGTTCGAGTTCGATTCCTGGGCAGGGACTTAACCCAGCCACTGAAGAGCTAACTATCAGTGCCAGTCCCAAGCCCGGATAAAATGGGAGGGTTGCGTCAGGAAGGGCATTCGGTGTGAAAACCTGTGCCAAATCAAAGTATGTGGACAAAATGATCCGCTGTGGCAACCCCGAACAGGGAGCAGCCGAAGGAAGAGGAACAACAACAGCATCAATACTGCAGTACAGTAAATCAGGCTAGTTTCAGAATTTTAGCTTTCTTTGCTTTGTTTCAGCCTGAAAATAAGCTCCACCCTCAAAACATGGTTCAATTCCCTGGTCCAGATTATACAGTCAGACGAGTTTGGTTAAAGAAAATGCTTGTAATATTTTTTTATGCCATCACAATTGACCTCACAGGCAGCATAGAGCTCTAACAATGGCACACTGTTCCCTCTAACAATGGCACACTGTTCCTTTATTACTACACTATACTGTCTTAAAAACAATGGTTATGTACAGTGCATCCGAAAAGTATTCACAGCACTTCACTTTTTCCACATTTTGTTATGTTACAGCCTTATTCCAAAATAGATTAAATTCATTATTTTTCTCAAAATTCCGCAAATAATACCACATAATGACAACATGAAAGAAGTTTGTTTGAAATATTTTCAAATTTATTAAAAATAAAAAATAAAATCACATGTACATAAGTATTCACAGCCTTTGCTCAATACCTTGTTGAAGCCCCTTTGGCATCAATTACAGCCTCAAGTCTTTTTGAGTATGATGCTACAAGCTTGGAACACCTATTTTTGGTCAGTTTCTCCCATTCTTCTTTGCAGGACTCTCAAGCTCCATCAGGTTGGATGGGGAGCGTCGGTGTACAGCCATTTTCAGATCTCACCAGAGATGTTCGATCAGGTTCAAGTCTGGGTTCTGGCTGGGCCACTCAAGGACATTCACAGAGTTGTCCCGTAGACACTCCTTTGTTATCTTGGCTGTGTGCTTAGGGTTGTTGTCCTGTTGGAAGATAGACCGTCGCCCCAGTTTGAGGTCCAGAGCGCTCTTGAGCAGGTTTTCATCAAGGATGTCTCTGTACATTGCTGCATTAATCGTTCCCTTGATCCTGATTAGTCTCCCAGTTCCTGCCACTGAAAAACATCCCCACAGCATGATGGTATTGGCCAGGTGATGAGCGCTACCTGAGCGCTGCCTGGTTTCCTCCATATATGACGCTGGCCATTCAGGCCAAAGAGTTCAATCTTTGTTTCCTCAGACCAGAGAAATTTGTTTCTCATGGTCTGAGAGTCCTTCAGGTCTTTTCTGTCATGTGCCTTTTACATACAGGCCTGATTGGTGGAGTGCTGCAGAGATGGTTGTTCTTCTGGAAGTTTCTCCTCTCTCCACAGAAAAATGCTGGAGCTCTTTCAGAGTGACCATCGGGTTGTTGGTCACTTCCCTGACTAAGGCCCTTCTCCCCTGGTCGCTCGTTTTGGCCGGGCGGCCTACTCTAGGAAGAGTCCTGGTGGTTCCAAACTTCTATTTACGGATGATTAAGGCTACTGTGCTCATTGGGACCTTCAATACTGCAGAAATGTTTCTCTACCCTTCCCCAGATCTGTGCCTCGATACAATCCTGTCTCGGAGATCTACAGACAATTCCTTGGTCTTCATGGCTTGGTTTGTGCTCTGACATGCACTGTTAACTGTGGGACCTTATATAGACACGTGTGTGCCTTTCCAAATCATGTCCAATCAACTGAATTGACCACAGGTGGACTCCAGTCAAGTTGTAGAAACATCTCAAGGATGATCAATGGAAACAGGATGCACCTGAGCTCAATATTGAGTGTCATGGCAAAGGCTGTGAAGTCTTATGTACATGTGATTTTTCTGTTTCTTATTGTTAAAAAAATTTGTAGGGGCATTGGTGGCTCAGTGGTAGGTTTCTCGCCTATCATGCGGACAGCCCGGGTTCGAGCCTCAGCCACTGGATGCAGTGCCAGTCCCAAGCGTAGAAAATGGGAGGGTTGTGTCAGAAAGTTGCTGTGCGGACCAGCTGGTCCGCTGTGGCGACCCCATACAGGGAGCAGCTGAAAGCAACTATTGTTTAAAAATTTGCAAAGATTTCAAACAAACTTCTTTCATGTTGTCATTATGGGGTATTGTTTGTAGAATTTTTAAGGAAAATAATGAATTTAATCCATTTTGGAATAAGGCTGCAACATAACAAAATGTAGAAAAAGTGAAGCGCTGTGAATACTTTCCGGATGTACTGTAACAAACCAGACTCAGGCAGATGGTTAGAATCCATTCACTGCCCAATCACTGTCCAAAAATGAGCAGGCAATTGTCAAAACACAATCTGACATGACATGTCACAACCAGTAGTCAGGTATACACTCAAAGTGTCAAGCACATTCAACCCTGCACGGATAAACAACTTACACAACATGAAGATTGGCAAGACTTCGTAATGGGTAGAAGTTCACTTTGGAATAAGGAACTGGAACTGGAAGTTGTCTGAGGTCCTGACTACTCATGCACACACACACACACACACACACACACACACACACACACACACACACACACACACACACACACGCAGCAGAAGTATGCAAATAAAAATGTGTCATTCAAAGAGCGGTAATGAGTATTTGTCTGGAGGTGGCAAGGACGTGTGAACATGTGTGTATATGTGTGCACACACTTAATGTATGCATCTGTGTTTGCATCAATGAAGAGCGCTTAAAATGCTAATCACTGGGTAGCACACAGAGCTCTTTGGAGAACGTAAATAGAGAGCACGCGTGAAGGAAGTAGAGGAACTGCCTCATATAGTGAGGCGTTAATTACTTCTAGGGCACATCATACACAGCTCACTACACAGACAGAAATAGCTGCAACAAAAGCACACATGTACAGTACATACAGTGGTGTGAAAAAGTGTTGGCCCCCTTCCTGATTTCTTATTTTTTTGCATGTTTTTCACACTTTAATGTTTCAGATAATCAAACACATTTAAATATTAGTCAAAGATAACACAAGTAAACACATCATGCAGTTTTTAAATGAAGGTTTTTATTATTAAGGGAAAACAAAATCCAAAACTACATGGCCCTGTGTGAAAAAGTGTTTGCCCCCTAAGCCTAATAACTGGTTGGGCCACCCTTAGCAGCAACAACTGCAATCAAGCGTTTTCCATAACTTGCAATGAGTCTGTTACAGCGCTGTGGAGGAATTTTGGACCACTCATCTTTGCAGAATTGTTGTAATTCAGCCACATTGGAGGGTTTTCAAGCATGAACCACCTTTTTAAGGTCATGCCACAGCATCTCAGTCGGATTGAGGTCAGGACTTTGACTAGGCCACTCCAAAGTTTTCATTTTGTTTTTCTTCAGCCATTCAGAGGTGGACTTGCTGGTGTGTTTTGGATCATTGTCCTGCTGCAGAACCCAAGTTCGCTTCAGCTTGAGATCACAAACAGATGGCCGGACATTCTCCTTCAGGATTTTTTGGTAGAGAGCAGAATTCATGGTTCCATTTATCACAGCAAGTCTTCCAGGTCCTGAAGCAGCAAAACAGCTCCAGACCATCACACTACCACCACCATATTTTACTGTTGGACCTTAAAAAGGTGGTTCATGCTTGAAAACCCTCCAATGTGGCTGAATTACAACAATTCTGCAAAGATGAGTGGGCCAAAATTCCTCCACAGCGCTGTAACAGACTTATTGCAAGTTATCGAAAACGCTTGATTGCAGTTGTTGCTGCTAAGGGTGGCCCAACCAGTTATTAGGCTTAGGGGGCAAATACTTTTTCACACAGGGCCATGTAGTTTTGGATTTAGTTTTCCCTTAATAATAAAAACCTTCATTTAAAAACTGCATGATGTGTTTACTTGTGTTATCTTTGACTAATATTTAAATGTGTTTGATTATCTGAAACATTAAAGTGTGACAAACATGCAAAAAAATAAGAAATCAGGAAGGGGGCCAACACTTTTTCACACCACTGTACACACACTGACACAGATCAAACACAAGAGCATACACATGCAGAAGCGTCCATGAATGTACTAGTAATGATACAAATCCGTGCTTTTATTACTCATTTCTTTTAGCACAAGCGAGAGGCATTGGTGGCTCAGTGGTAGGTTACTCGCCTATCATGCGGAAGGCCCGGGTTCGATTCCAGCCAATGCCTCAACCCCAGCCACTGGATGCAGTGCCGGTCCCAAGCCTGGAAAAATGGGAGTGTTGCGTCAGGAAGGGCATCCGGCGTAAAACATTTGCCAAGTTGTTGTGCGGACCAGTTGGTCCGCTGTGGCGACCCCGAACAGGGAGCAGCCGAAAGCAACTTCTTCTTCTTTTAGCACAAGCACACTCTGTCACACACACACACACACACACACACACACACAGACACACACACACACACACACACACACTCCAGTATCAGGTACAAAGAGGTCACATACCTTCTTTCTAATGAATCCTATTATATGTGGCTTCATCTGAACACACACACACACACACACACACACACACACACTTTATTCACATCCAGTGAGTTCATTTTGCACTTCAACAATATATAACATTCTATGTTCATATTCATATGCATTACTGCCCCATATGCAGATCTAATCGATGTATTCAGTTCCTACCTCTCTATTTTTGATATATTTATATTTTTTACTTTATCTACTTTATTCCTTTACCTTACTTTTATTCTTTACCTCAGTGTTAATTGGCTATTTTTATATCACAGACAGTTGTAAAAAGCATTTCACTACACGTCGTATTGTGTATGATTGAATGAACTTAAATTTTAATTTTCACTATACTACAGCTTTGTTGAATTCTCAAATCCAATTCATCAGAAGATCCAGAAGATGCTGATCCGATAACGCTCCCAGCTGCAAGGTTTATATTAATGCACTTATTCTCATATGCTATCATTAGTTATCGTTATCTTTACTAACATCTCACACACAGACTTGTACGGTGGATGATCCATAACCAGATAAAGAAATGTGTGTTATTGTTGATATGGGGAAGGTTTTATTGAGTTTATTTAGTGTTTTTAGAAGACTCTCTAGTGTCTGTGCCACATACAGAAGGGGACGGAGACACAGGTATAGTTAAGATTGAGCCAGGCTCTGTGGAGGGAAGAACAGAGGGATGGTGAGGCTTCAACAGTGAGATATGGAAAACTGGGTGAATCTTATACTCAGGAGGGAGTTGCAAGTGATAGGTGATGGGGTTGATCTGCCGGGTGATGGTGAAGGGGCCAATGAACCTAGGACTCAGCTTCCTACAGGGCAGGCGCATCCTGATGTCCTGGGTCGACAGCCAAACCTTCTGTCCTGGCTGGTAGTTGGGTGCTTGGGAACGTCGAAGGTCAGCTGTCGTTCTGCGCCTGCGTAGGGCTCGCTGGAGTTGCAGATGAGCTGAGTCCCAGACCATCTCGCTCTCCCGGAACCAGTAATCCACTGCTGGGACGTCCGATGGTTCCCCATCCCAGGGGAACAGTGGGGGTTGGTAGCCGAGTACGCACTGGAAGGGAGTAAGACCAGTGGTGGGCTGATGGAGAGAGTTCTGGGCGTACTCGGCCCAACCCAGAAACTGGTTCCAGGAGTCCTGGTGGTTGTGACAGAAGGTACGTAGGAAACGGCCAATCTCCTTCACCATCTGCGGTCGCCAGTCCCATGGCCAAACCGGTGCCCTTCACTGGCTCGGCGGAGGACTGCAACGGATTCCTCCTGCAGTGTTCGCTGGTCCTGGAGATGCAACCGCACTTGTATCCCGATGACAGTAGTAAGGTGGCCTTCATAATCTCTCAACTCGACGGAAAAGCTCTTCGCTGGGCTGAACCACTTTGGACACAGAAAAATCCTGTTGTAAAGTCGTTGTCATTAACCTAAGCTTCATTAACCATTTCAAGGAAGTTTTTGGGAAACCAGCTTGGGATTCATCTATCGGTGAGAGATTATACAAATTGAAACAAGGTCTAATGTCTGTGTCTGATTATGCCCTCCAGTTTCGAACCCTAGCTGTAGCAAGTGGTTGGAATGAACAAGCCCTTATTACCACCTATCGTCAAGGCCTTGATCCACGTGTGCGGTTGCATCTCCAGGACCAGCGAACACTGCAGGAGGAATCCGTTGCAGTCCTCCGCCAAGCCAGTGAAGGGCGCTGGTTTGGCCATGGGACTGGCGACCGCAGATGGTGAAGGAGATGCAGCGGTGAATGCGGAAGTGGTCACTGGAGGTGCTGACGTGGAAGTGCTGGTGAGCATGCGGCGAAGTGCATCAACAAGGTCTTGAAATGGATCCGGATTGCTCATCTTGGCTGTTCTGACGGTGTAGGTCCGGTCTTCTGTCACATACAGAAGGGGACGGAGACACAGGTATAGTTAAGATTGAGTTTATTGAACAACCAGAGATGGCGGGCAGAGTGCAGGTGAGTGAAAGCAGGTGAAGTTCGTGACTGAAGATGATACTGGATCTGATACTTGTCTTTATCTTTCCCAGGGATCGTGGATGCAGGCAGACGTGGAGCAGACGAGACACAATGACACTCACAGGAGACGAGGAGACACTAGGAATCACGGAGAACGCTGGAGACAGGTAAGTAGACGTTAGCAGAGTCCTTGAGGTAAGCATAACAGGTAAGTATGCGTTAACGAGACCGGACAGTGATTGAATGCTCTGGAGTGTCTTTTATGCTGCTGTGATGACTGGTGCTGATGAGTGTCAGGTGTGGCTTGTTAATACTCAGGAGAGGGAGTGCGTTGTGATTGGGTGAGTGTAGAGCCTGGCGTGTCTGTGACAGTCGGGGCTTTATAACAGTTTATAACAGAGGTATAGATGGAGCTAAGTTTTCTGAAATTGAAAAATCTTGGGTTTTGACAATCTGACATAAATGTCATGCTTTAAAAAAGAGAATTTAAGCGAATAAAAGAAAAGCTTGCGAGGGAAAAATAACTGTTTATAGCTTCTCTATGATCGATGATAACAGGAACTAGATTTAAACATGGCTTTAACTATAGACCAAATAAATATATTTAAATATATAAAATAGAGTCAGTAATTAATATAAAATTGATGAAATCATTGAAAATTTCTGTGGAATAAGAGAAGTAAAACACTTCAGGACATGCTCTTATAGGAAAATAATTAACTACTTTTTCACAGGAATTTTAATCATTACTTGAAAGTGGGGTTTTTTTGTTGTTGTTATTGTTGTTTTGGGGGGGTTATTTTGTTTGTATTTTTTGTAATAAATTGTGTTATGGAATTAGAGCATCACACAGGAACATAGCATCACAGCAACTTGGAGAAAGGTTAAAAAGACTTTAATGGACATCTATCTATATTTATGTTTAGTTTTAATTAACCATTTTCTACTTCTTTCGTCCTCAACTTAAAGTTTTCCACTAAGTAATTGAATGTGTTCTGTTTATTTTTGTTAATAAACATAAAAACTCATGCCATAATATGAAATGGGCCAGCGACACCATCATAAGATGTCATAGTAAAGACTATTTAGTGATGAATTCGATTAGATTTTATGTACAATATTCGTAAATATGTGTCAGCTTTAGTAGGTTTCAAACTTAGTGGATTGTTTCTGGATAAATTTGCCTCTTCAGTGTAAATTATGAATTATAAAATCACTAGGCATTGCAGTACCTTTGGGAGGAAGACGTTCTGAGAAAATCAGTTGTGTACTGGATTTATTTTGAAAGAATTACAACTATCCGGCAAACATTACGGACATTCGGACAACACAACAAAATGGCTGACACCAAAAATTTGTTGTATGGTAGTAATAATGTAAGACATGCTTAAAAATATGTAACATATGTTTATTTGTCTGTTTGTTTGAGCAGAGCTACATTTTGAGATACTTGGCTTAATGCAAATGATTTTAAATCGGCAACTAGTCAACACAAAATAGAAATAATACTGTATATTTGGATATATTTTTAATTGAAACAGTTATGCTAATAAATCTGGAAAGTTAACTAGCATTGTAAACTTTTAATATCAATAATGATTATACAATAGTCTAGCCTACTGTCACATTTCCGGCAGACGAAGCACGATGAATCAGACCCAACACGGGAATAGACGGCAGACAGGGGTTTAATTGAAATAAGAATATACATCCACGAAAACACCACATAAAGACGTTACATACAGACGAGGACTAGCTCCGAACACAGACAAAGAGCCACTATAAATAAGACACATAATTACAAACACATTAGGAACAGGTGAACGAAGGCGGGAACACATTAGGAAAAGGCGTGGCTAAAACAAACACATGGCAAATCTAAACAAAACAAACATGACACAACACAACCCCTGTTGGAGGCCCACTAGTGGTCCTACGGGGGAGTTGCCACCCGTAACAGTACCCCGACCCCCCACCCCCCCACGGTGCGGCTCCCAATGCGCCAACCCTTCCCCATAGTCTGGAAGAGTTTTTGGTCCAGTAAAACCCGGAAAGGATTGAGGAACACGGAGAGGCAGGTGGGGGGAGCGTGGAGCACAGCGAGGCAAGTGGGGGGAGCGAGGAGCACAGCGAGGCAAGTGGGGGGAGCGAGGAGCAAGGCGAGGCAAGTGGAGGGAGCGAGGAACACGGCAAGGTAAGTGCAGGGAGCGAGGAGCAAGGCGAGGCAAGTGGGTGGAGCGATGGGCACGGCGGTAAGGCCAGAGGGTCCCAAGCGACGTCCACAGCCGTGCAGAAGCGCCAAGCAACGTCCACAGCCGAGCAGGAGGGCCGAGCGACGTCCACCGCCGAGCGACGTCCACCAACGCGCAGTAGAGCCAAGCGATGACCTCAGCCCGGCTGGGCCGAAAACCCCCGTAGGGAGGGAGGGAGGGAAGTGTGGCCGGTAACCTCCTCCGCCGACGAGAAGTGAGGCGTCGTCCTCCACGGAGAACCGGAAGTGGAGCGACGTCCCCCACGGGAACAGAGGCGGAGCGAGTCCCGGCAAAGACGAGGAGTGAAAAAAAATCAGGCTAGGAGCATCCTCCGCCGACGGAAGTGAGGCGGTGTCCTCCACGGAGAAACGGAAGTGGAGCAACGTCCCCCACAGGAAACAGAAGCGGAGCAATGCCCGGCGAAGACGAAGACAAAAAAAAAATCAGACTGGGAACATCCTCCACCGACGGAAGTGAGGCAGCGTCCTCCACGGAGAAACGGAAGTGGAGCGACGCCCCCCACAGGAAACAGAAGCGGAGCGATGAACCCGTACAAAAAAAAGGGAAGAAAAAAAATCTTCAGGCTGGAAACCACACCAGGACAGGAAGAAGGTTTATGGGAAACAAAACACAATTAATCCAAAAAAGAAAAAGAAACAAGGGCAGCCGGTAATCTCCTCCGCCGACAGAAGTGAGGCGCATCCTCCACGGAGAAACGGAAGTGAAGCGACGTCCCCCACAGGAACAGAAGCGGAGCGAGTACCGGCAAAAAGAAAAAAAAAATACAGGCTGGGAACATTCTCCGCCGACAGAAGTGAGGCGGCATCCCCCACGGAGAAGCGAAGGTGGAGCGACGTCTCTCACAGGAACAGAAGCGATGAACCCGGCAAAATCAGAAAAAGACAAACAAAAACAAAAAAACCCTCGCCTCAGCTATCCCGCTGGGTCTATACTATATTGGCTAGTCCTTCTGTCACATTTCCGGCAGACAAAGCACGATGAATCAGACCCAACGCGGGAATAGACGGCAGACAGGGGTTTAATTGAAATAAGAATATACATCCACGAAGACACCACATAAAGACGTTACATACAGACGAGGACTAGCTCCGAACACAGACAAAGAGCCACTATAAATAAGACACATAATTACAAACACATTAGGAACAGGTGAACGAAGGCGGGAACACATTAGGAAAAGGTGTGGCTAAAACAAACACATGGCAAATCTAAACAAAACAAACATGACACAACACAACCCCTGTTGGAGGCCCCCTAGTGGTCCTACGGGGGAGTTGCCACCCGTAACACCTACATTCACTAACATTAATATTTTGAGAATAAGGTGCATGAGAACAGCTTTTGGGTTGAAGAGCTACATGTATATAAGTCTTGTTATATTGCAAATTAAGATAAAGATATAACATATCGAGTGAAAATTGCACTGCTGTGATGACCTGGACATTGTGAACAGGTTTCGTGGAAATTCTACTTTAATATTTATATTTGTTGAAGCCTGCTGGCAGTGACTCGATCATGGCCTTGACTGGGTTTCTTAACCGCTGACAAATCCAAACATCATATGAGGGGTTTTTTTTTTATCTCTGGTGACCTTTCACCTTCAATCCACTGCTTGCTGAACACAAAGACAACATGAGGCTGCATAGTTAAGATCAAATCCTCCAGATGGTCTGATCCTACTGTGTGTGTGTGTGTGTGTGTGTGTGTGTGTGTGTGTGTGTGTGTGTGTGTGTGTGTGTGTGTGTGTGTTTCTTGGTTCATGACCGTACATCATATTAGATAGAAAAGGATTGTGACATAACCCCTACAGCTTACCCAGCATCCTCTGCTGCAGTGATCAGAGTCACTAAATGCTGGATGATGTTACACCAATCCTTACACGTTATAATAATCCCAAATGGGCAGCAGTGCAGCACAGTTATCTCTGGTATTATTAAAATGATTCAACGAGAGACACTTGAACACTGTAAATGTTCATTTAGTCCACCTGCATTATCAATTTGAGGTTAGCGAAAAAGAAAATCCTTAAAAAACACATGAATTAAAAAAAAAAGAAAAAAAAAAAACAATTAATCAATCAATCAATCAATCTGAATACCCAAGAATCACTTTTTTAATGTACAGCTGTTGTTTATTGGCATGTTAAGTGTTACTGATGTCTAAATATTATTCTACATCCTACATATTTGGCAACTGCACTCATGATTTTGGAGTTTAATACGTGGTTTAGAGTTTTGTGATTGAAGCTTTTATTGACCATTTGCTAGTTTGTGAATGCCCAATTTTCTGGTTTTATCATGCAAACCTGGCAGCTCTGGACATTGCTACAACAGCGAAAGCATTTTCCTAATTCAAATTTAAAGCGATTGCTTCAGTCAGTGGGACATCCAAGTCCTGAAAAAAACATGAGTGTTCATTTAAATAAAAAATATAATGTTATTTCCACACTCAGTCTTCAAGCAGACTAGAGGCTCTTACCCTAGGCCATTTGCAGAGATTAGTGTTACATAAACCTTAGTGCTTATTCCAAATGTTCCCTCCTGCCTCGAAATAAGCCTTAGCCAAGTGCTAATGATGCTGAGATGCTCCATTATAAAGGCCCAAAGTACTAATGACCTGACAACACTACAAGTTAGTCGAGTCTGCTTAAATGTAACACACCACACAGGATACTTAAAGACCTTCCTTTCATTGAAGGATGTTTATTTGATTCACTTTCATTTTTTTCCCTGTGTTCATTTATTCCGGTGTCTCTTCAACACTTCAAGAGTCTTTACAGGAAAATAAAGGTGCTTCAGTACAAACACAAAGGAAAGGATAAACCCCTGAACAAACTTTATTTGTTCTTCAAACTTTCTCCATCATTCATCATCATGTTGACAGCTGGTTAAAGCAGGTTGGTCCCGTGTGTTTACTGAAGACATTGGGGTCCTTTGGATTGACTGCCGGGTGAAACACTCTCTCCAAAGTACAGTATAGATGCTGATAGACACTGTCACTGCCAAGAGCTGGTTGATGCTTTAATTCAACCAGAACAAGGATGTCTTAAGTGCTGTGGAAGGCAATTAAAGCATTTTGAAAAATATGGTTGCTTAAATAAATGCTAAAGATTAAAACTACTACATTTAATTAAGAGATGGAACAAGAAAAACAATTGCCAGAAGTGCACAAGACCTCGATTATTGCAGCACATGACTAGTAAAATGGTGCCATGTTCCCCTCAGCAAGTAAACAGACACAAACAATAATAAAACTATTACATACTTATAAAATTAAACAGTTATGATTGCGACCTGAGTTTCAAACCCAAGCAAACTTTTCCTTTTTTTAAATGACATTTGTCTAAACTTTGACAGGATTGTGGGCTAAGTGTCACAGAACGCTGCTACCGTTGATGGTGGTGATGAGCTGATGCAGCCGGTGTAGAGGAATCAGACCCAACGCGGAGTTAGACGGCGGACAGGGGTTTTATTAAACAAAGGAACATAGAGCACACAGACGTAACACAAAGACAAAGACTGGCAAAGTAAGGGAGACAGACAGCCACTATAAATAAGGAACATGATTACACACACATTAGGAACAGGAGACAGGCATGAACACATTAGGGAAAGGCGTGGCTAGAACAAACACATGACTAAATGAACAAAACCCCTGCTGAAGGCCCCCTAGTAGTCCATCGGGGACACTTGCCCCCGTAACACTAAGCAGGTTCTTTACTACAAAGTAGTATAAAGTAGCAGAAATATTGTATCACAAACATGTTTTGCACCACCATTATGAAAATAATGACGAAAGAACGCAGATAATACCCTCATCTGAGCCAACACACACTAATACACTACCACACAAACAAGCACACCAAAACTGGGCATTGTTTTAGCTGGATATGAATAAATATATTCATAAATTGTGCCTAGAAGCATTTACAAATTAAATGTTTTTTTTTTATAAATGTTATTTATAAAGAGCCAATTAATTCTGAACTACAGTACAGTATGTTTGTATACTAAAGGAGCACCTGAGTTTCTGTATAAAAACACACACTAATGTGAAACGTATTAAATAATAAAATTGCATATAATTATTAATAAATGGCTAAAGTCACATAATTAAAATGTAGTGACATTTATGTGAAATCGTTATATCTTATTAATTACTTGAAAGAAAGAAAGCCAAAACAAATCCACAAATTAAGACAGTTAAAATACAGGTATGAGATTAGGACCAAAAAATGGCACCCTATAAGAAGTCAGTGCTGGTGTATGTCTATGATAGAAAACTCTTTGCAGTTGATTTACTCGAAGATTTAGGGCATGTTGCACTTAGCAGGCGCTATTTTGCTATTTCATTTCATTCTGTGATTCATTTCATTCTGAGTTTTTTTTTTTATAGATGTCGTATTATTATATCCAAGAATATTGTCTAAATCTGTTTGGAATTTTTGGCTCTGTTTGGCCAATGACAACATTTTAAATTACACATTAAACATACTAGTACAGCTTTTAAAATTATAATGATATCAGTATAAGGCTTAATAAACTGTTGGCATACAAATTAGTTTATTTACTATTAACAAACGTCTTCAGGCGAGCATCACTACCAGTCACAGAGTGAAACAACCCCTAGGTTTTAGCCTTATATTTTTCAGCGAGCTTTACTGACTCATTAACATGTCATCAGTAGCGATTAAAGAGAAGCATGTGAAATCCTAATTTTCCCCAAAATGCCTTTGGGAACAAGAAACTAAAATTAGATATACTGAGCAAGTACAAATTACACATATACAGTGTTTTTTTTGTTGTTTTTTTTTTTTTTTTTGGCCCATTTCATATTATGGCATGAGTTTTTTCTTACTTTTCTTGGTAACATGTTTAGCATCAGGGGGGCACGGTGGCTTAGTGGTTAGCACGTTTGCCTCACACCGCCAGGGCTGGGGGTTCGATTCCCGCCTCTGCCGTGTGTGTGTGTGGAGTTTGCATGTTCTCCCCGTGCCTCGGGGGTTTCCTCCGGGTACTCCGGTTTCCTCCCCCAATCCAGAGACATGCATTGTAGGTTGATTGGCATCTCTAAATTGTCTGGATTGTGAGAGTGTGTGCCCTGCGATGGGTTGGCACTCTGTCCAGGGTGTATCCTGCCTTGATGCCCAATGACGCCTGAGATAGGCACAGGCTCCCCGTGACCCGAGAGTAGAGCGGATAAGCAGTAGACAATGAATGAATGAATGTTTAGCATCAGGGGAGAGGTACGATTACACAACCTTACTCAAAGAGCAATAAATGAGAATCAATGCTAACATTCTCACTAAAGACAAAAAACATATTTATAAAAGACAAACCACTAACGATTTTTGTGACATTTTACATCACTTCTTAATTTCATACTCAGATCAATAATAGTAGCTATATATAATAGTATAAGCTAATGTTAATATGTGTCTTTGGTTATTTCTATTTTGTGTTCATCTAGCCAATTTGTGTCATGACAGCTAGATATTAGCATTATTGGCATATTGAAAACACACACACACACACGCAAATTTAACAAGCTCATTTATCTATGTGACCTAATGTTAATAGACTTGCTGGATCCTTGGTGTGTGCAGCATGCAGTGATTTTTCCAGAACTTTGTCTTTCAATACTGTTTTACTTTTTTGATTAATTTATTAAACAGCAGTCTGTGTTCCTCTACTGGAAGTCTAATTCCTTCTCATTAGATTTATTCTGACGCCAATTCTGAGCCGTTCGTATTGTATTGTGACTTTGGATTCCACCCTTCTGGTTACTGCTGTTAAACATTTCCTGGATTGGGTTTTTATCTGCTTTGCATTGATGACTAAACCGTCACAAATAGATCTTCAACCACTTGTGGAGTTCACCGGAATACACATTTCCAGTAACCCCAGCCCTGATGAGTACTGGTTCTGATCCACTTCCATATTCAACAATATGAATGTTTTCGGGCAGATAAGTTACACCAAGCTATAACTATTTCCCAAAACAGTATATTACATTAACATGGAAACAGTAGTAATCTCTGCAATCACGGCTGTGTGAATTATGAGAGATTTAACATTTGAGAAGATACAGATGTGTTAAATAGCTTTTATTTGTCACATATACATTACTGCACAGTGAAATTCTTTCTTCGTGGAGGGTTGGGGTCAGAGCGCAGGGTCAGCCATGATGCATTGATCCTTGCTCAAGGGGGTCCAATGGTGGCAGCTCGACAGTGCTAGGGCACCAATCTTCCAATCAAGAACCACTCAAACTACCACCGCTCTCTTCTTTTCTTTCTTACTTTTCTTGGTAACATGTTTAGTATCAGGGGAGAGATACAGTAGCTTAAAGATTTGCACATTTGCCTCATACCTCCAGGGTTGCCTGATATGCCCTGTGTGTGTGGTGTTTGCATGTTCTCCTCATGCTTTGGGGGTTTCCTCTGGCTACTCAGGGTTTCTCCCCCACTCCAAATATATGCGCTATAGGCTGATCGTTATCTCTATATGGTCCGTAGTGTCTGACTAACTGTGTGTTAACTGTCATGTCATTTTGAACAAATCCTTAATATGACTCGGGAACAACGAGTCCTCTCAGAGAGTGATTCGTTCGTTTTGTATTGAACGCGCATGCACAATATCCTATAGGTTCTGTACAGGAAACATGATTAGTTCATCTCCCGAGACGTTCATTCGTTCATCACGTGACAGCCTCGAAGGCTTCGGCTATGCATTGTGTGGTGGAAACAGAAATGATTAGTTCATCTCCCGAGTCTTCAGGCCCGAGTCATTCATTCATTCATCACGTGACCACTTCCTGGATATCTTACAGTCAATAATACTAATGTAATGTTGTATAATATTTAGGAATTATCGTAAAATTGTCAAAAGACATGTGCAATGAACATTTTCTGTCAGTCTCGTTTTGGCCTTGATTGGCTCGTTGATTTATAGTTTGTCTTATTCTAAATGTGATCAACGTGTGAGTAAGTAGATTTGTCAAGGTAATTGGCTATTAACACGTAACACTGTAATTATATTCAGCTGAAATGAACGAAATGAACAAAATGACATGAAAAAAGTTTAGTTCATTTTACTGAATGAGATTCAAAGATCCGAGTCAGTAAAATGATCTGAACTTCCCATCACCAGTATTTGGAGGGATTAGGCCATTATGCCATTAGTGTGTTGCACACTAGAAACAAAATGTGACAACACAAATGCCATTTAAAATTTCATTGCACTGATGATACTTTGCAATAAAATGCCTCCTTCAACCTTAATAGTGTCATTGTTACAAGCTACTGACAGATGTTAGATTTTATTCATTCATTGTCTACCGCTTATCCGAACTATACCCGGGTCACGGGGAGCCTGTGCCTCAGGCATCATTGGGCATCAAGGCAAGATACACCCTGGACGGAATGCCAGCACATCGCAGGGCACACACACACTCTCATTCACTCACGCAATCATACACTATGGACAATTTAGAGATGCCAATCAACCTACCACGCATGTCTTTGGACTGGGGGAGGAAACCCCCGATGCACGGGGAGAACATGCAAACTCCACACACACGGCAGAGGCGGGAATCGAACCCCCAACCCTGGAGGTGTGAGGCAAACGTGCTAACCACTAAGCCACCGTGCCGTTAGATTTTATTATTAGATTTAATTATTAGATTTAATTTATTGTAATATTTCTCATCTAATATCATGACCAGCTGTCATTGAAAATAGATGAGGAGAAGATATAGAGGGCAAAGGTTAAGCAAGAAGATTGCGCATTCTCCAAGAAGCAGCAATGTTGTTGACCCACTGTCAAGAAGGACAACAAACCAGAGCAATCAAACAGGCCCAAAAGCACTGCAACTTAGTCTGATCCATTTGTTAGAGTCAAGGAAACTCCCATCTGCAAGACTAATCCCAGTCAATCCACATGGGAAGCCAATATTAGGGCACTAGCAGGGGAACAGGAACAAATCAATTCCTCTTCTCATTAATACCTTTCAGAAACTGATGTAAGACGAGTCAGGTGGAAAAGAAGAAAAGGGAAGCAGCGGCACGAAACATCAAAACAGTCAGGAAAGGAGCCAATTTCAGGTAATTTCACCAAATGAGATGAGAGAGAAAGGAGGAGATTTGGTCTGACACATGCAGACATGTTGAACAGAGCAGATGGAGGTTAATATGGGGGTGGTTAATAAAAGGCAGACAAGGACGAGGAAGAGGACAAAACAATTTGTAGATTGTCAGTCCTGTTAGACTGAAATGCACAGGTTTTTTCTTTCTATACTGAAAAACTACAGCCTGGTTTGCAAGAAAGGCACGATTGATAAATTAGAGAAGAGTCTGTTTCTAAAATGTCACAGTCCATATAGGAAGTGAAAAATGTTTTGCTTATTTGCTTAGACTTGAAGGAAAATATTAAAAGTTTGACTGTCTAGATTAACACGCACAAGGTCAATCCATTTCACCGCTCACAGAGCATTAGAGAAGAATAAGTCTGAAATTCCTGCAGGCATAATAAGTGTCCTTACATGTAAGTATCAAGCCAGGAACACTGAAGTATTTGAGGTATGATTGCCATCGTTCGGTTATTCCCTTTGACTGTATCCTAAATCTGTTTTGAACACATCTTCAATCCACTTGCCCTCACCATTTTCCCCTTGGAAGACTCCCTCTTGCCCTATTAGGCTGCTTTTTCACTTGGTATTTTTTCCTCAACTGTCAGCACACATTTTACATGTATTCCTATGGGAAGGAGGGCAGAACGCAGATGTTTTTAAAAATCTCACATAATGGCCTTTTCGATCATTGCAGAGGACTTTCTAGAGAAGCTCAAAGTGGTGTCAAGGAATCAGGTAGCAGCCTGGGGACAAGTGAGAAAAATTAAGAATAAACAATGGCAATAAAATTGTCTTATTAGTGATTTCAGTAGGAATATTTCAAAATTGCGAGAAAAAGTGAGAAGTTTTGGGATGTTTTAAAGGTTTCCAGTGTCACTAACTAGTATCAGTAGCTAAAATATTCTACACTATGACACAAAAATGAATTAATGAAGCAGTACAGACAATGGTATGGAATGAAGAGTATGTACTGTTCAATTAATGTTGACATTTTTTTCTATGTAAAAAATAACCCATGATACACCCATTGACTCATCCAGTCAAAAGAATGTATTAAAAGCCTATTATCCAGTGAGCATTTATTTTTGCACCTTGAAAATATATCTTTCATAGGATCATTGCACCAACTCGTCCCGTCTTTGCTTTTCTCAATGTTGTCACTACGCTGGACACGGCCACATCTATTCGCAATCAGTTGCTATCGCTTATGTTGGCAGAATTTGGCAGATCTCATTGAAATAAATGATTTCTGCTCGTTTTGCAGCTGCGAGTCGCTGTGTGTGTGAACACAGCATTAGACAATATATTTATATATTTTACAATCACACCTGTGTAACCATACTAGGTATTCTAAAACAACAGCAGATGATTTCTAAGTAAAATGTAAAACAAACGAATGGAACAACAGAAGGAGGGTTAACCAAAAAATTACCCCCGATTTGTTTGTCCATCACCATAATAATCTGTTGAGGATTTCCCCTTCAGTGGATGATGATGTGATGATATTCAGCTGCATCTGTGCAAATTCTCACAGCACACAATCTGTCTTTTCCTCAGCTGAGTGGCTCAGCATCAGCACTAACGAGGCGTCTGTGTCTCAGATTTTTTTCCGAGCTAGATTCCTTGCATTTCAAACTCGCGAGATAGAAAGCTCGAAATAGCCGAGCATCGACTTGAAACGGTAAATAGTGTGGCTTGTTTGAGACTAGCAGCACATTTAGGGTTAACATTTCATGGCTCTTACCATTGTCCCACGACTTTTTCTGCACTCTAACATCTGGAGGAGCTAATGAGGTATTCAGATGCTAATTGGGATCCTGCAGGATGGCTAGACAGAAGAGTGAGAAACTGAAAATTCTGTTCAGTGATGTCTGGGATTTGACACTTCAACAATTTGGTCACATTTTAGTAGTACACCCAAATGTTTCATTTCAATGTGTTTTTGTATTTTTATAGTCCTTGTCCTTTTTTTTACTTCTTATGATTATACACTTGTAAGGTTCCATAGGATTCAATTTATATTGCATTAGGAATGAAAAATAAGATTAAGGTTAAGATGGAGGATTTTTGTATAACATCGTGTACTGTATGGAATATACTGTAATATATTTTGATCATATTCCACAGTCTTATAGGAAATCCAGATTAATCCATCTCTGGGATTTGGGATTATGGGCATGTCTTTCTACTCTCTGTTTAATTTCTTTCCTTTGTGCCGAGAATCTGCTTATTTTTGCCTGACACACCCTCTCCTTGTTTCACTGTCAGGAGTCAAAATATTTTGCACTTCATCGATTTGCCCTCTATTCCCTAAGCGGGTTCTTTGCTGAGGGCCAAGTGCTGAGGGGAATTCCCTATGCTTGCCTAGAGGCAGCTGACAGATGGGAGGCACTAAATTTGACAGAGCAGACTCGAGGCAGAGCAGTGGATTGGGCTCGAGTCCTCTGGGTTCCTTCCAGATGCCGTTGAAGAATTCTGAGTATTAGATTTTCAGATATCACCACAGAGACATGCAGCTTGACTCTGCCTGCAGCTCTTTTTCTTATCTCTTGCAAAGACACGGTCAAAGCCAAGAAACTGCGATCAAAGACATTTCAGTGGCTTGTCTAGGATGTTGTAGCAGAATCCCAGTTATGCATTTCATCAGAAAGCCACTAGGATACTTCAC
Organism: Hemibagrus guttatus; assembly: GCA_033459395.1. NCBI lineage: Eukaryota > Metazoa > Chordata > Actinopteri > Siluriformes > Bagridae > Hemibagrus > Hemibagrus guttatus. Next base: position 24,232,579 of record JAUCMX010000004.1, read on the forward strand.
AATTCCTGAGTATTTACAACCTAGTGCCTGGGCTGAGCTTTATAGCTTCTGTAATACACTCATACTGATTCATGAACACACAGCCCATAAGAGGCGTATTACCCAATTACAGCCGCAGCATTCTCATCGATCTCTGCTCTCTTCTGGGTGAATTAGAAAAAGAGAGCAGCTTTGGTATTTTATGTGACAAAGCAGGGTGACACCAGCTAGGATTGCTCTGAACCCAAAGATCGTTCAGGACAGTGGCTTGTAAGCCAGAGTATATGATACCGTTTTATACAATAATGGTATTACAATATATTATAAGCTTCCTCTGTCATTTTATTTTATTTTTTAAAAACTACTTTTTCATTAAATTAGAGGTTATTATAAAGTCCAACACTACTCTGGGCAAGGGCAAAATTAAACATCAATTCGCCAATCTGAGGAGCAGCTAATTAGTGTCAGGTGCAATTATTTTTGCTTCGTCTAGGTGTTGGTACTGAGAGTTGACCCTGATTGTGGGTTCCTCCTACAGCTCCTCTTGTTATAGATCTTCCAGTAGCTAATGTGCAGAATGTGACATTCAAGGTGATTTTGAAGATTTAAAACACACCGAGTTGGCACAGTGGTGCAGCAGGAAGTGTTGTTGCTTTACAGCTCCACAATTTGAGGTTTCAGACTAGAGTGCCTGAGTAGACATGATTGTAAGAACCTGCTTCTTTTTATTAGACATTTCTTACCAGTGTTGAATTCTTATATTTCTTAGATGTGACACGTGAATTCAGTCTATAAATAATGACAGCTTGGAATTACTGTGTTGTGTCAGTGGAAAATTCAGGAATAAAAAGCTCCAAAAAAATGGGCAGAATTTTATTGTACGCTTGTGTAACACTAGACAACTTACCTTAATAAACACTTAATTTAATGAGACTATTAACTTTATGGCTATTTACAGTGGCTTCAGGAAGTATCCAGACCCCATCAGATTTTGCACATTTTATTGTATTGTAGATTTAATTTCAAATAAATGGAGTTTTTTGGTCATCAACGTACATACAATAAGCCATGATGCCGAAGCAAAAAATGAGTTTCTACCTATTATAACAATTTCAAAACAAAAATCTGCTAGACTCCATCGCTCTAGGCCTGGAATTGAGGAACCCAGCCTTCAAAGATTGTTTCTTGTTTCCTAATTCCATAGAGTGATGATGTCTATTTATGATATGAACCCTGCTAAGGCCCTTTACTATGATTTATGGATAAGCCATTATTACAGAGCTGTAGAGGTTATGAGGTTATGAATCCCACTGCTTTTGTCTCCCAACTGTTTCAGAAATGGATTTTTTTTTAGCTGATTAAAGGTTGTGCTTTTGTTTTATTTTTTAAAAAGCAATTTCTATTAATGATTATTGTTCCACCAATTTTGTGATGTTGTGGTTGTGAAGAGACCTTATATCTATAAATGAATGCAGCCTAGTTTGGAAGAAATGTAAACAGATAAAAGATTTGTATAGGTAGAAAGATAGATGAGTATTTTGCTTCATGTATACTGTGAAGTATAGAAGAAGAGATATGTGTTGCTTTGACCATCAGCAGCTTCCACTGTGGGCTCATTTGAGTCATTTCTCCTGCCATTACAGAAATCAAAGCTGTGCTTCGAACTTTGATATGAGCACAATAGCCTGTAATAGCACTTTTGTTTACCAGAGAGATAAGACAGCATCTGACCAATTTCCTGATGATTCTCTTGGCCTCAAAAATCGAAGAGGAAAGCAACACTATGTTTGAAGGAACAGCAACAAGACCATTTCCTGTCACATAAGGAAGCTTCGAAGACTGAGACAGCAGGATCCGATCTGGAAAAAGAGGCAAGTGAGCGCCTGAAGACTTTTGCAAAAGTGCAGTCCTCAGGGGAGCGTACTGTTTACTTGCTTGTGCCAACGTGATGGAACTGGAGTTTAGTTTTGATCGAAAGAATACTGTCACCTTATCTTCCACCAAACAGTCCAAAAATAATTGACAATGAAGCTGGCATGAAGGTGAACCAGAAGACAGATTCCAATCCCCCAAGAAGAGAATTCTAATATAGCAGCTAAATAAAAATGCTTCACACGTAAGCGACTCCAGCAATGCGTATCCCCATCAATCCTTTTTTCAACATGTCACTGAGTGTATGCATAAAACACACAGCTTCATCTGCTGTTCCTTTGCATATTGTTCGTCTTCTGATTACTTCTCTTGGAGAAAAGCGCTGAGAAAATTGTCTGTGCTAATACCTTAATCTCCCCCAGTGCACAGAACATGGGAAAGTGAGTGTGGTTTGTCCAGAACACCAGAACATTTAAATGGACATTAATCCATTTACCATTTAGACAGCTTGTGGACTAGAGAGGGGTCACTGAGTGTAGTAAAGAAAAGGGGGTTCAGGATTTCTTTCAATCAAAGAGAGATAGAATAAGCTTCCTGTTGGCTTGGTACCTAGGCTTTTGGATCTTGGTATGTTAACAAGCTACAGCAATGTGGTCGGTTTCAGCTTGCTATCCCTGCAGTTAACCTTATCCTTATATGGAACATTAACAATAGCCCACTATTACCACCTTTATCCGACCTATCTGAAAAATGAATCTCAAACTAGATGAGACCATGGAAACGCTAAACATGGTGTAAGGGAACACCATGAATATGATGGTAGGATGCATACATATAATCACACACACACTTTCACCAATATGGGCAATTTAGCATGTTTTTGGGAGCTGAACGGAAACCAGATACCATTGTGGAAGTTCACATGAACACTGGGAGAACATGCAAATCTCCACACAGACAGTAACCTGAGATCAGGATTGAAAGTGGGATTGTGGAGCTGTGAGGTGGCAACATTATCCTTTACACCTCTGTTTAGCCCACAGTTGGGCTACTTTGCCCCAAATACAGTTTTTAAAAGCTTTAAAGTGACTGTTTATAGTTTAGCCAACTCCATTGCCACTCCATTGCCACAAATGACCCTGACATTTCTAAAGGCCACCATATTTGGCCTGGAATATATAATATGCTAACTATATCTTTTCCTACAAGTTTGTGTGAATTGTTAGAATTGTGTGTCCTCATCCTAAAAAGTTGCCTTGTAATTTGGAAACTGCTCTTCATTGTTTCATCCCTCATAAATTGCCAGCCTCTTCAGCACCATTCTCTTGCTTAGTGTTACTCACACTCACACTCATTTTACTCATTTCTGTTTTATACAGACACTTTACAATCTAAGTATGCGGCAGAGGCATTCTGGGATTTGAACGTATAGCCTCTAAACTTCTATGATTGAACCTTAAGCACTGAACTACCACAGATTGAGGAATATATTACAGAAAGCACTGTAGCTAAAAGTGGTTACAGTAAAATAGTAGCCAAGCACTTTTTTCTTTCCAGTTACAGCACAAATGCCAGCTCTCATCTAGAGCAGTTAATTATACAAAGAGTAATAATGTTATCAAGCATGTGGGAGTGCTACTCATCAAGGTGATTTATACACCCTACCTTTCTCTCTCTCTCTCTCTCTCTCTCTCTCTCTCTCTCTCTCTCTCTCTCTCTCTCTCTCTCTCTCTCTCTCTCTCTCTCTCTCTCTCTCTCTCTCTCTCTCTCTTAAAAGCTACACACAATTCCTTTCACGAAGTAGCTTTTACAGACCCTGCCCTGCCAGACACATAAATTCATCAAATGGTTGTCTTTTTTTGTTTAGAGTTCATCTTCCCAACACTGCGGTTATTCGGAAGTATCAGGAGATGAGATTGCTGCGTGCATCGCAGTGCAGCTAAATTCTCTGCATTAATGCACATCATATCACATGGCTGTAATTTGGAACAAATTAGTTTCTAATGCTAACGTTGTGTAAACTTAATGTCTAAATCATCAGTGCATTGGCTGGTTATGTGTAAAACTGGCCAAAAGGTCAAATAGCTGCAAATAAACACCTCCTTACTCAGCTAGTATTTTGGTGTCACTATGGGTTAAAGGAGGTGTGTAAATGTCTACCAGAAGTTTTAAATGTAAACAAAGGATGTGTGGTCCAAATTTTACATCTGTCCTGGCTGGTAAGTTATATTAGGGGCAAGGGGGAAGTTGTTAAATATCTTTTTTGACCAGTTTGTTCTCATAAATATTGTCAAAGCAGTTTCAACCATGAACCTTAACAATATTAGGAGAAATAAGCAAACTATTTGACAGTTAGTCTGCTTATTACACAATAAACTGCATGCACACACACATATCTATATCTATATTTGGATATTTTGTGACAAATTTAGCAGCAATAGCCATCAAGTGTTTGCATTCATGTGGTGCCTCTGCTAAAAATATTTTCTTGTTTATCATCATCTGTGAGCTGAAAAGAAATTTTCTTAGCACCCCGCTGACTAAGAGTTGTTCACAGTAAAAAAGAAAGTGAATCACTTTCTGCAGTCCGTGTTTTTTATAGTAACCACAAACTGTTACCCTTTAATTTGTGGGCAGCCAGGGCACACCCATTTGCTCTGCATGTTGACTATGTGACTGTGTGGGTTTACTCCATGTTCAAATCCCTTCCCACCTCCAAAAAACAAGCCAGGAGGTGAAATGGCTACACTAGATTGCTCCTGTGTCTGAATGTGTGTGTGTGTGTGTGTGTGTGTGTGTGTGTGTGTGTGTGTGTGTGTGTGTGTGTGTGTGTGTGTGTGTAGGGAGTTGGAGATGGGGACCCATCCAGAGAGTATTCCTATATTTTGTCCAGATGTACTCAGCTATGCTTGTTCGACTTTGCTGTGTGTTAAGTGTCTCAGAACAAGCTGAGAGGAAAAAGGGCTTAAGAGCTTTTTACTTACTTTTTTAAATGGACCATCCATGTAAATCCACCTAATTCTATCCTGCATGTACTCCTTGGTGTTTTTCTTTTTAGCTTTTAATATATTTCCTCCCACTATGGGTATTCACCTCTGAGCACTTCTCAAATATGATACAGTACAATTTGTTTTCCACTCGATTTTACAGAATTTTTAATCTGCATTAAAAGCTGTTCATTTTTAATTATCCTGAGGCACAGATGTCTCTGTATTTCTGAGATTTGGCTTTCTTTTGAAGGATTCTGGTTTGGTTTTGTCCACTTTTATTGTCAGGATCAGTTCTGCTAGTATATAGAGCTCAAATTCAGAAAAAAAAAAAGATTTGTGGTGATTAGCAATCATTAGTTCCATACTCAGACATTTTAAGTTGGATCACATTTAAATGATCTGAATGATAATTAGCTAGTTATAAAGTTGTTTTGTGAGTTGATTATTTGTACAAAACAAAGTAAACATTAAATTATTATTAGCCTGGCCTAATCATCTGATGTCTTATCATCTGGCCTAATCAACTGTGTATGCATGGCAGGGTTATTGCACCAGAAGTGACACCCAAGAACAATAAAGAGGATTCAATCACATCTTGCAAAACAAACCTCGGACAGCTGTCTGGAGTTTCTTAGTATATTCTTGTCTGGATTGTAGGGTTTCCTCCTAAAACATGCTTATAGGTGGATTAGCTACACTTTATTGCCTTTGTGTGAAAATGTGTGTAAAAGGTGCCAAGTGATGGACTGGCATCCTATTCAGGGTGTAATCCTGTCTCGTGACCAGTGTTCTTTGAATAGGCTGTAGAGTAATAAATAAACGTTGTGGCACTTTTATTAATTCATTCATTTAATCATTTATTCATCTTCCATACCCATTTTATTCTGGTAAGGGATTAGAGCTTTATGTACATATTAATTAATATGCTATTTATTATTCTGCTCTGAAAAGTGAAAAGGTAAATTAGAGCGAAAAAAAAAAAAAAAAACCTTACCTGTTGGTTTCAATTACCTTCATACCTTTATAAACCTCTCTATTATCAGAATGTTCTTCTCTCTCTCTCTTCCTGACTCAATCTGTCCTACCTGCCACAGCAGCGTAATGACTACTCAACTAATCAGACAGATCCCACATGGACCCTTCTGCCTCCATCTGAACGAGAACACGGCCTGAAGGGAGGTGTGTGTCAGAGCCTTGCGGCCTCCAGCCCATCTCACTGCACCTCAGCCCAGGTGTTTGTGTTGGCTAACTTTCATTATGCCGAGATTGGCCAGGTGTACGTTTCCACGGGAGATTTCATTACCATGAGATTGCTTTCTCAGCCGCATGTCACACACACCCAGGGACAGGGAATGTGCAGCTGGCGCCGTCCTCTCTATCCGACATGCTTTTCCATCTCCATTTCCACCAAGAAAGAAATCTGCATAAGGCAATGGCGTGCGAGTGCCGAGAAGCCCGAGACGGAGGGCTGAGAAATTTCACTAGGTCAAAATGAAGAAATGTGAAATATACTCTTGATTTAGATTTCTCTTCTTTCATGCAAAATGCAAGTATTTAGGGCAGCCTGTAGGAAAGGTTTTAGCCTCTGAAGTATGTATTTCACATGTTAATTAAATAACAAGGACAGATGCTAACTGATTGGCATATCATTTAGATTAAATCAACACAGCCTGAATTTCTGCATTTCCCTAAGCTCTTCCAAAAGCACCGTAATTTTTTACATCTGTCTGTTTATGTTTATGTAGATGTTTTTTTGTCAAAGTGCTGTATAGGTTATCACTGTCTTCCTCATATTATTATTATTATTATTATTATTATTATTATTATTATTATTATTATTATTATTATTTATTATTATATATATATATGGGTTCAATTCCCAGCCACTGGATGCAGTGCCGGTCCCAAGCCTGGAAAAATGAGGGTTGCATCAGAAAGGGCATCCGGTGTAAAACCTGTGCCAAGTTCTTGTGCGGACCAGTTGGTTCGCTGTGGCAACCCCGAACAGGGGGCAGCCGAAAGCATTATTATTATTATTACCGTAAATGCTGTATAAGCCTGCTTCAATTCCATTTTATCAGTCATGGTTTTACTGCTTCAGGACTACTGCCTGATGCTCTCATAACAATTGCCACTCATCTCTTGGTGTTTAATTGTGTCTCTCTCTGTTTTACCTGCATCAATCTCTACTTTGACGTATGAGTCAAATTAATCAAAGTTACACATTTTCCCTTTACCCCAAATATAATCAATCTCCGTGGGGGTCCAGAGATATGATTCTGCGCTCTTACTTCCATGACCTGGGTTTGATTCCCTGGCAGGAAACCACCCCACTTGCTGAGGGGATCACTCTCGGTGCCGGACCCAAACCCAGATAAAATAGAAGGGCTGTGTCAGGAAGGGCATCTGCTTTAAATCCTGTGCCAAAATCAAAAATATGTGTGAGTGCTAATGTAGGAAGGAATTAGCTAACAAACAAGGGGAACTCTTCATTTAATGACATCACACTGTATGTTATTGTCTCTTTGCTTCATTAACAAGATTTGTTAATAACAGTAAAACACCAGTAAATAAGTATTTACTGTATTTTGTAAATATTGCTGCTCTAATAAACCTGACTACTTGTGAAACATTTTCATCCAGCAGCAGTGCAGCAGATCCTCCCAGCTTTGAGACAATGTTAGCTAGCTAGCCAGATTATGAGACAAGTGGGAAGCTTATCTCCGACACAAGTAGTGCTAACATTAGCAAATATTTGGAAGTTAGCTGAAACCGAGTCACCCTTCCTATAATGACAAATATGGTGACTGCAAAAATATCATGTGACTGAAATTCTAGGATAAGAAAGTTTTTAATAGAAAATTATAGGAAGCCATTTAGCATACAGTTATATGCAAACTGAATGTCTAAATCATCACACACTCATCTTAAACAGCATTAGGTTGTTAATTATTTCAAATAAATTTGTATAGGTCGTTTTTGACCTCCTGTGGAAGAGGTATGACACACTAGAAGCTGCTTTCAGCTGCTCCCTGTTCGGGGTCGCCACAGTGGACCGACTGGCCCGCACAACAACTTGGCACAGGTTTTACGCCGTATGCCCTTCCTGCCGCAACCCTCCCAGTTTTCCCGGGCTTGGGACCGGCACTGCATCCAGTGGCTGGGATCAAACCCGGGCCTTTCGCATGATAGGCGAGAAACCTACCACTGAGCCACCAATGCCTCTATGAAGAGGTATGACACACTGCTGTCTATAAAATTACCCAAAACTACATTGCAAAACAAACAGTAGTAGCAGCAACTGAGAAAACTTAAGTGGTAGTAGAGGAAATCTTGAAAACTAAAGAAGCAATTGGAAATATCTTGAAAACTAAAGCAGTAGTTAAATCAATTGAAAAGGCTAAAGCAGTAGTAGCAGCCATATTGAGTATTAAAGCAGTAATAGAAGTTATTGAGAAAGCTAAAACAGTAGCAGTCGAAATCCTGAAAACTAAAGCAGTAATAGCAGCCATTGAAAAAATTAAAGCAGTATTGGCAGAAATCTTGAAAATGAAAGTTTTAGTAGCAACCATATTGAATGTTAAAGCAGACGTAATAGAGTAAACTATAACAGTAGTCATGGATATCTTAAAAACTATAGCTTTAGTAGCAGCCATTTTAAATATTAAAGAAAAAGAAGAAGACATCAGTAGTAGCAGCCATATTGAGGCTATGTATATTCAGTATATATAGATTCATATCCTCCTGACTACCCACAGTTCAAATTTGTCCTATCTAGAGGACATATGTAAACTTGAATATCTCCCACCTCCTAGACACTACTGAACTAACTCATTTTGTTCTGTAAAGAGGACATTTAGGACTTTTAAATGATACCAAATTTGTAGGGGTGGGGTTTTGGGAACTTCCTCCTCCTCTAATTAAATGCTTATTCATTTTCATTGAGCACATTTTCTCTTGAAACCTTATTGTTATATTTTATATGAATCTCTGAACAACACTTTAAATAATTTTCTAATGTCATGTAACAATATTTTACCATGATTAGAGAGTGTTTAAAAAATGTCCTCTCCAGTGGACATTTGTAGTTATTACCTCCATTTTTTCCCCAAATAAGCAGGAAGGGATTAACTGTCAGAGGCAGAAAGAATTCTACTAAGAATTGTTGATGAAAACTCAGATATTGAGTTGTCTGATGAGGAAGAGGCAGGGGCAGAGGACTCTCTCAGATAGCTCAGAGGATGTAGTTCAGACAGGGAAAACAGGCAGGGGATTCAGAGTAAGCAGAACCAGTTATGGCCAAATTCTCCAGTATGTACCGGGCAAACCATACCCGACTGGATTGAAAGTTTTTGTCTTGGCCACACCAAATGATATGGTCTTAGATTTTGTGGTCTACCAAGGCAAGACCACCTTCACAATCACAGCAGGACAGGGTTTTGGAGAACAAGCTGTCCCTCATGTGGCCAAATTCATTTCTATAGGAGCCCACCTATTCTTTGACAGGTTCTTTACTACTGTTGACCTCTTGGACACTCCTAAACATGCTGTCATTAAGTGGTTTGACAGCAACACAGTGGTGATGGCATCCTCTGTCTATGGTTTTGAGTCTCAGGACACACACTGTAGATGGTCTAAGAAAGACAAAAGGTATGTCCATGTGTCAAGACCACTGGCAATTGCTGAATACAACAGCAGCCTAGGTGATTTGGACATGGCAGACTGGATGCTATGTTTCTACAGAATAGCAACTCGCAACTCAGAAATGGACAGTGCGTGTAATTCTCCACTTTTTTCATCACCAATGCATGGCCTCAGTAAAAGACTGTCCGCCAGCTACTGAGAAAGAAACAACTGAAGTTTCTTGAATTCTAATTGCTTTTTGGTGAGCAGTTGAGTACTCTGGGCCAAGTAGGAATCTCCAGTGAGAGTGAAAATAACTACACTCCCCCACGTCATAAGTGGAAACCTCAGCCGAATGCAGCTCTGAGACATTATGTGTCCATCTTCCAGAGATGTGGATGAAGCGCATACATCAAGGTGTTGCAGATCTGGTTGTAACAGCAAAACATACGTGATGTGTACTAAGTGCATGCTGTTCCATTGTGTTTCAAAGAAGGGGAATTTTTTAAATATCATACTTCATTAATAAGTGTTACGGGACAGAAGGCACGGAGACAGAGATGCAATGAACAGTATTTATTCGGGCTCAAGCAGCGTACTGAAAAGGAGAGTGAGGAGGAGAGAGAGAGATACTGCCCTGGATCGGTGCTGGAGGGAGTTACTGGAGTTGTTGTAGATCTGGCAGAGGGAGACGAACACGCAGACACACACGGGGAAAACACGAGGGACGAAGAAACGTGAGTGTGGCTTTGAAAGTGTCTTGGCATAGAGAGAGTCCTTCTATCGTGAAACGAGACCGGACGTAGAATGAAGTGTGAGTGTGTCTTTTATGTGGTGCGGTGATTGGGAAGGTGATTGCGTGCAGGTGTGTGTGATTTAGAATTCTGGTGAGAGAGTGCGCTGTGATGAATTCTCGTTGGAGCCTGGCGTGTCTGTGACATTACCCCCCTCCCCACGGCCCGCTCCTGAGGGCCGCGGACCCCGACGTCGTGGCGGTCTACCTCTTCCACGTGGAGCCGGTCTGTGAGGGTGCGCTGTGTGGAAGGCCTCTAGGAGGTTGGGGTCTAGGATGTCATCACGAGCAACCCATGAACGTTCCTCTGGACTGTAGCCCTCCCAGTCCACCAGGTATTCGAGTCGACCACCACGGCGCCGGGAGTCCAAGATCTCCTTCACCTTGTAGGCGGTTCCATCATCCAGTAGGAGCGGGGGGGGGGGTTCGGCTGCTCTGTCGCCAGGCTCTGTGGAGGGAGAAACAGAGGGATAGTGAGGTTTCAGGAGTGATACGTGAAATGTGGGGTGAATGCGGTAACCTGGTGGTAGCAGGAGCTTGTATGTGACCGGGTTGATCTGCTTCAGGATGGTGAATGGGCCTATAAACCTGGGGCTCAGCTTGCGGCAGGGAAGACGCAGACGGATGTCCCTGGTCGACAGCCAGACCTTCTGCCCCGGTTGGAAGGCAGGAGGGTCAGACCGCTGAAGGTCGGCTGTCCGTCTACGCCGACGTAGGGCCCGTTGCAGCTGGTGGTGCGCTGAGTCCCAGACTCTCTCGCTCTCGCGGAACCAGTGATCGACCGCCGGTACATCCGACGGTTCCGCTGACCAGGGAAATAGCGGTGGTTGGTAACCGAGTACGCACTGGAAGGGAGTTAGACCGGTGGAAGGCTGACGGAGGGAGTTCTGTGCGTACTCGGCCCAACCCAAGTACTGGCTCCACGAGTTCTGGTGGCTATGGCAGAAGGTACGGAGGTAGCGGCTGATCTCCTGGATCTTTCTCTCTGTCTGCCCGTTAGTTTGCGGATGGTATCCAGAAGACAAGCTGACGACCACACCCCGGCGTGTGAGGAACGCTCTCCAGACTCTGGAGATGAATTGGGGACCTCGGTCCGAGACGATGTCTTCGGGGATGCCGAAATACCTGAATACATGATTAAATAGCAGTTCCGCTGTCTCCAGAGCCGTGGGAGGTCCCCTTAACGGCAGCAGGCGGCACGACTTGGAAAATCTGTCTACCACCACCAGGATACCGGTGTGCTCTCTGGAAGTAGGCAGATCAGTGACGAAGTCGACCCCCAGGTGTGACCAGGGACGGCTGGGGATGGGCAGCGGAAGGAGCTTTCCTGCTGGGAGGTGGCGTGGGTCCTTAGACATGGCACATCCCTCACAGCCTTGCACGTACCTTCTGACATCCACTGTCATGTTGGGCCACCAGAAGCGTTCCTTCAGCAGCGAGAGAGTTTCGTGGATACCAGGGTGACCAGTGCCGAGTGACGTGTGAGCAGAGTGAATCAGGGCGGTGCGTCGTGCTCTGGGGATGTATTGAGATCCCGGTGGGCAACCCGGCGGAGTGTAGGTGGAGGTACTGGTAGGTGGAAGGGTCTCTTCTGACCAGGTGATGGGGCTGACAAAGAGGTTCTCCGGCAGGATAGGCTCGGGTGTCTCCGGGCTCTCTTCTGGAGCGAACATCCGGGAGAGGGCGTCCGCCTTGGTGTTCTTTGAACCGGGCCGGTAGGAGATGGTGCAGTTAAACCGGGTGAAGAAGAGGGCCCAGCGAGCCTGTCGGGGATTGAGCCTCTTGGCGGCCCGGAGGTACTCCAAGTTCTTATGGTCGGTGAGAACTGTGAATGGGTGTTTGGCTCCCTCCAGCCAGTGCCTCCATTCCTCGAGGGCCAGTTTGACCGCCAGCAGTTCTCGATTTCCGATGTCATAATTTCTCTCCGCCGGGTTGAGTTTACGGGAGAAGAAGGCGCATGGATGGAGGCGGCTTGGGTTCCCCTGCTGCTGAGACAGGACTGCTCCTACTCCTGTCGTAGATGCATCTACTTCCACAATGAAGGGTTTGTCGGGGTCAGGATGAACTAGGAGAGGAGCGGTGGTGAATGCCCTTTTGAGGAGGTTGAAAGCTTTCCCCGCCGCTGGAGACCAAGCTAATGACTTTGGCTTATTCCGGAGCAGACTGGTTAAAGGGTGAGCGATGCTGCTATAGTTTTGTATGAACCTCCTATAGAAATTAGCAAACCCGAGGAACCTTTGCAGCTCTTTCACCGTGGTGGGCGCTGGCCAGTCTCGGACGGCGGTTACCTTCCTCTCGTCCATCTTGATGCCACTACTATTGATCTTGTATCCAAGGAACTGCACTGAGGTTTGATGGAAGGAGCATTTCTCTGCTTTGAGAAAGAGTTGGAACTTCCTCAGGCGTTCTAGGACCTTCGCAACGTGCTGGCGATGTTCGGCCAAGTTCCGGGAGTAGATCAGGATGTCATCGATATAAACTAAGACAAACCTGTGGAGGAACTCCCGGAAAACCTCGTGGATGAAATCCTGGAAGACGGAGGGGGCATTGGCGAGTCCATAAGGCATTACTAGATATTCGTAGTGGCCGGTGGGTGTAATGAAGGCGGTCTTCCACTCGTCCCCCTCACGTATCCGGATGAGGTTATACGCGCTGCGGAGGTCCAGCTTGGTAAAGAGGGTGGCACCCCGGAGATGTTCTAGAGCCGCTGGGACAAGAGGAAGTGGATAGCGGAATTTGACCGTGATACGGTTGAGTGCACGGTAGTCAATGCATGGGCGGAGGCCTCCGTCCTTTTTGGCCACGAAGAAGAAGCTGGAAGCAGCAGGGGATGTGGATGGACGGATGTAACCTTGCTCCAGGGCCTCCTTAATGTACTCCTCCATGGCCTTCTCTTCTGGGATGGACAGGGGATAGATCCTTCCCCTGGGCACTGGTTCACCCGGAAGCAGATCAATAGCGCAGTCCCATGGCCGGTGAGGAGGCAGCTTAGATGCTCTCTTGGGGCAGAAGACATCACTGAATGGGGCGTAGCATGCAGGAATTTGCAGGGGTTGGTGCACGGATGGGCTTTCTATGGATGTAGCCTGGACAGGGAGAGGAGTTGGGAGTAGGGAGAGTGGAACGGGCAGATCAGGAAAGCAATCTGGGAAGCAGGTGTCGCCCCACTTCAGTACCTCCCCGGTGCTCCAAGAGAGGATTGGGTTGTGCTGCTCCAACCACGGACGCCCCAGTATGATGTCAGCTGTGGACTCTTCCAGAACCAGTAGGGTGGTTTCCTCCACATGGAGCGCCCCGATCTGGAGCCGTACAGGACCAGCGCTATGGCTGACCTGACGTCGGCCTAAGGGCTTCCCGGTGATGGACCGAACTTGGTATGGGGTCGTCGTGGCCTCGGTCCGGAGCCCCAGCTGGCGGCAGAGGGTGCCTGAGATGAAGTTGCCCGCTGACCCGGAGTCGAGGAGGGCGACCACTGAAACAGAGGAGAGAGTGGTAGAGAGCGTCCCATGTGTGGTAAGCGGTTTCATATGAGGTAAAGAAGGAACAATGGTACTCACCATGGGACGCGGCGGACGAATGGGGCACTCGGGGAGAGCATGCCCCGGGGCCCCACAGTACAGGCACAGGCTCCGGGTCAGCCTCCTCTGCCGCTCAGCGGGGGTCAGCTGGGATGTACCCAGGTGCATGGGCTCCGGAGCTGGTTCTGGAGAGCTGACTGGGGTAGGTCGGTCGCGCCAGGTGTTATGCGGCGACTGGTCCTGGGGTTCAGTGATACACGACTGCATACGAGCGGCGACACGGATGGAGAGTTGAATTAGCCGTTCCAGCCCTATGGTGTCCTCGTATGCAGCGAGATGCAGCCTCACCTGGGGTTTCAGCCCCTGACGATACGCGGCGAGGAGAGCTTGTTCGTTCCAGCCGCTCTTGGCGGCTAGAGTCCGGAACTGGAGCGCGTATTCCGGGACCGTCAGCTTGCCCTGTTGGAGTCTGCAGAGCTCCTCTCCTACCGACGAGTCCCAGGAGGGTTTCCCGAAAACCTCCTTGAAATGGTCCACAAAACTGGCGTAGGATTGGGTTACGGGAGATTTTTGGGACCAAAGGGACTCGGCCCAGAGAAGAGCCTGGCCGCGCAGCTGTGCGATGATGAACGCCACCTTGGATCTCTCGGTGGAATACAGGTGAGGTTGCATCTCCAGGACCAGGGAGCACTGCAGGAGGAACCCGTTGCAGTCCTCCGCCGAGCCAGAGTAGGGCGCAGGTTGGGCCATGGGACTGACGCACACCGGCGCTGAGGAAGCGGTGCTCGCGGAAGTGGCAGCGGGCGATGGCGGCGCGGGAGCCGCGGCGAGTAACGGGAGCGCGGCGAGAGCCTGCCGCAGCGTGTCGACCAGATCGCGGAGCGGGTCTGGTGGGCTGCCGCTTGAGTCCATGCTGTGGGTCCGGTCTTCTGTTACGGGACAGAAGGCACGGAGACAGAGATGCAATGAACAGTATTTATTCGGGCTCAAGCAGCGTACTGAAAAGGAGAGTGAGGAGGAGAGAGAGAGATACTGCCCTGGATCGGTGCTGGAGGGAGTTACTGGAGTTGTTGTAGATCTGGCAGAGGGAGACGAACACGCAGACACACACGGGGAAAACACGAGGGACGAAGAAACGTGAGTGTGGCTTTGAAAGTGTCTTGGCATAGAGAGAGTCCTTCTATCGTGAAACGAGACCGGACGTAGAATGAAGTGTGAGTGTGTCTTTTATGTGGTGCGGTGATTGGGAAGGTGATTGCGTGCAGGTGTGTGTGATTTAGAATTCTGGTGAGAGAGTGCGCTGTGATGAATTCTCGTTGGAGCCTGGCGTGTCTGTGACAATAAGAACATGCACAGTGCAACAGTGATGTTTTGTGGTGTATGTATTTCGTGACAACAAAGGTTGAGGTCATAATTCTTATGTTGACTTTGTTAATTTAATTGGGATTTACTTATTGTCATTATGATACCATTTCACATGCACCGCATTCTGACGTACACTGTAGTGGACACACGATATTTTTAAAATAAAAAATTTTTTATTCAAAAAAAAAAAAAATGGTGGCACGGTGGCTTAGTGGTTAGCACGTTTGCCTCACACCTCCAGGGTTGGGGTTTTGATTCCCACCTCCACCGTGTGTGTGGGTTTGCATGTTCTCCCCATGCCTTGGGGGTTTTCTCCGGGTACTCCGGTTTCCTCCCCCGGTCCAAAGACATGCATTATAGGTTGTTTGGCATCTCTAAATTGTCCATTGTGATTGCGTGAGTGAATGAGAGAGTGTGTGTGCCCTGCGATGGGTTGGCACTCCGTCCAGGGTGTATCCTGCCTTGATGCCCAATGACGCCTGAGATAGGCACAGGCTCCCCGTGACCCGAGTATAGATTGGATAAGCGGTAGACAATGAATGAATGAATGAAAATGTTTTCAGTATACTCATTGCATTCCAAACAACTGGGGAAGTTAAGAGGATTAGTCGGGAAGTAGTCAGGAGGATTATACAGAAGGTAGAATTGTGCATTAATTAGGTAATATAATTACAGTTGCATTAGATAGTTGTTTTCCGCTATTTTATGATTGTGTTATTGGTAAATAATGGTTTTAGTTACCTGTCTTTTAGCAGCTGGTAACTAGTCAAAAAGGGCTAGATTTTATTTTCATCAGGGCTTCTTGTGAGGAGATATTCTGTGAGATATCCTTATTATTGTGAGGGGGATATTCTATCAATTTCATTCTTGTTGAACCTGTTCCTTTAATAGATTTGTTCTTGGATTTGATTCTGCTTCACTTGCAGCTCACTTTAGATAAAAGCATCTCCCATGAATAAATGTAAATGTAAAAGTATCAGCTGAGTGGAGGTGGAGGTCTGAAAAAGTTTTTTTAATAATATTAAAGAAAGGGAAAGTTTGCAAGATATCAAGTAAAACTTTCTTGAATGCTATCATACTTACACAATATTTCTCATTCTAAACATATTATTAAGTAATATTACTACTAATATTATTATTAACATTATTACATCTCTTTCATTGACTCTTTGTTTCTTTGTTTCCTTACTTAAGCAAAATTATCTGAGAACAGAATAAGCTTTCATTTTCATTTCAAGATTTCTTGAAAAAAAATGTGGTCTGGAAGTTTTCGTATAGAAATAACATAATATTCATGTGGTTTTTTGGCTGTGATGGGAGAGAAAAGTTATGATGCACCTCTGTATTTTCTCTCAACCCTAAACTCTCTATCCAGAGACACATTCCATAATTACAAATGATCAAAATGACATGTTTTTAATTATTAACTGTGGACAGTGATTAATTATTTAGAGTGGAGGAGTAAACGTCAGGATTCCTACCAATCAGAAGCCTCCCCAGTGCTTTGAGTGCTGTGTAAAGGAGAGTTTCATCTGTCAGTGCATTACTGGACATTTCTAGTGCAGTACTGTGACATCTGATGTTCATATACAGACAGAAAGGACGTTTGGGCTTCAAGCCTGTCCTAGAGCAAGCTGGTAGACATTTTCAGACAACGACAGCCACTGGTAAAAAAAAAAAAAAAGCTTCACTGGAACTTGATTTAGATTTAGGCTGTAATAGATGTATTATTAAGAAGGCACGGTATTTATTGTAGCTTATATTAAAGGGTTCTCTATTCTGCTTGATGAGTAGGTGTTGATTATTTTCTGTAACAATAAGACTCAGACAATCTGGCTGTAAGGCAAACCAATGGTTTAAATTCATTTGCTCCTTGTAATAGATTTATAAGCCGTGCATGGCAGACTGACTAAAACTGCATCTAATTGTTGAGGTTTTCCTTGAGGAGGAGGTTTATTTAACATTTGTGGAATGAGTCTCTAATGTCTGCTTTTTGGAGCATTCAGTGGTAATGCTATAACATTAAGTTTTCCAATGAAAACAAGAAAGTCTTCAGGATAGAGGGTTTTGCTGTTTCTCAGTAACATAACAAGTAATAGAATGCTTAAAGCTATTATAATGTGGCTTAACTGACAAAATGTATGACTTGGCCATCCCTGAATACATACAGGTACATCTCAATAAATTAGAATGTCGTGGAAAAGTTCATTTATTTCAGTAATTCAACTCAAATTGTGAAACTCGTGTATTAAATAAATTCAATGCACACAGACTGAAGTAGTTTAAGTCATTGGTTCTTTTAATTGTGATGATTTTGGCTCACGTTTAACAAAAACCCACCAATTCACTCTCTCAACAAATTAGAATATGGTGACATGCCAATCAGATAATCAACTCAAAACACCTGCAAAGGTTTCCTGAGCCTTCAAAATGGTCTCTCAGTTTGGTTCACTAGGTTACACAATCATGGGGAAGACTGCTGATCTGACAGTTGTCCAGAAGACAATCATTGACACCCTTCACAAGGAGGGTAAATATAAGGACAAACATTCATTGCCAAAGAAACTGGCTGTTCACAGAGTGCTGTATCCAAACATGTTAACAGAAAGTTGTGTGGAAGGAAAATGTGTGAAAGAAAAAGATGCACAACCAACCGAGAGGGTCAAGGCATCAAGAGCCAGCACACACAGATGTTGTACAGTTGTCATATTCCTCTTGTTAAGCCACTCCCGAACCACAGACAACGTCAGAGGCGTCTTACCTGGGCTAAGGAGAAGAAGAACTGGACTGTTGCCCAGTGGTCCAAAGTTCTCTTTTCAGATGAGAGCAAGTTTTATATTTCATTTGGAAACCGAGAGAGTCTGGAGGTCCAGTTGAAGTCCAGTGTTAAGTTTCCACAGTCTGTGATGATTTGGGGTGCAATGTCATCTGCTGGTGTTGGTCCATTGTGTATTTTGAAAACCAAAGTCACTGCACCTGTTTACCAAGACATTTTGGAGCACTTCATGCTTCCTTCTGCTGACCAGCTTTTTGAAGATGCTGATTTCATTTTCCAGCAGGATTTGGCACTGCCCACACTGCCAAAAGCACCAAAAGTTGGTTAAATGACCATGGTGTTGGTGTGCTTGACTGGGCAGCAAACTCACCAGACCTGAACCCCATAGAGAATCTATGGGGTATTGTCAAGAGGAAAATGAGAAACAAGAGACCAAAAAATGCAGATGAGCTGAAGGCCACTGTCAAAGAAACCTGGGCTTCCATACCACCTCAGCAGTGCCACAAACTGATCACCTCCATGCCACGCCCAATTGAGGCAGTAATTAAAGCAAAAGGAGCCCTACCAAGTATTGAGTACATGTACAGTAAATGAACATACTTTCCAGAAAAAAATGTTTTTTTTATTGGTCTTATGACGTATTCTAATTTGTTGAGGTTTTTGTTATATGTGAGCCAAAATCATCACAATTAAAAGAACCAAAGACTTAAACTACTTCAATCTGTGTGCGCTGAATTTATTTAATACACAAGTTTCACAGTTTGAGTTGAATTACTGAAATAAATGAACTTTTCCACGACATTCTAATTTATTGAGATGCACCTGTATTTCTGCGGTATAAGATGGCTGAAACACTTTGAGAGGTTCTGTATAAGGAGAATAATCGTCCACTTTGAGTTTTTATTTATGAGTTTTTATATTTGGCTCTAACAGTATGATTAGATCCATTCTGTTTTCTTCTCCTTACTTAATATACACATACATCTCTCAGCCTGCATACATTACAGAATAATCATTTGATTCAAGGGAAACACTAGCATTGATTGAATATTCTAGGGTTTGATGACTTTTCTATGTATCAGCCCTGGTACACTGTGTATGCATAAAAACTTTGAGCCAATTCACACTTCACGATTACACCCCACCCCTGACATAGTGCTGATTTTGAATTACTATTACAGGACTCTCAGGGTGACTCACAGCAACTCAGAAAAACACATTATACAGTTTTTTTTGTTCCCTGGCTCAATAATCATGTTTTTATTCATTTTTAACAAAAATCTGATGTACTGTAGCTTTTAAAATGAGATTATGGCACTTATGATGTTATATAAATCGCTATATAAAGATTTGGGCTTGTGTTATGGTAATAACTGTGAGATAGACACTCATTTATTTTACTGTAGCTCCAGTACAAAATTAAAGACGAGAATGTTGGTCAGCAAACATGCATTTACGGTACCGGGAATATTGTGCAAATGTATTCTTCTTTTTTAAAGCATTGCTTTAATGTATGTTTATTCCTTTTGCAGGTGCTTTTATCTAAACTAGCTACAAGTTCAGTCGAATTTGGCCCTCAGGCAGTCGTGGTACTACAGCCACTTTTCTTCCAGTGCGACAGCAGAGGAACATCTGAAAGAAGTGTCCTGAAGGGAAGGGAAGGGAAGGGAAGGGAAGGGAAGGGAAGGGAAGGGAAGGGAAGGGAAGGGAAGGAAAGGAAAGGAAAGAAAGCAAGAAAGAGGTTACATTCAGGAGTGCATAAACTTAACTTCCTTCCCATCTTAATGATCACTTGCAGCTGATGGATGACAGGAAATCCAATGCTCTTGAGACACAGTTGTCATCAAACTGCTCTATTAGATCATAATTGTCATCCCTCACTTTAAAATTTGCAGACTTGAGGCAGGCTGCAGCTTCGTCAGGGGAAGGCCTGGCCTTACAGCTCCAAGGGTTTAAATTGGCAAAATGAGATTTCTGACCGCTTTAATCTCCTCTACTGGGATAATGCTTAGTCTATACTTACACTCCATCCAAAAACTGGTTTTAATATTCTCAGGAAGAGCTCTGGTTAAAATGGAAGCTATTTTGCCAGTTGACTGGTATATTTCACTATGTTTCAA
Organism: Hemibagrus guttatus; assembly: GCA_033459395.1. Taxonomy (NCBI): domain Eukaryota; kingdom Metazoa; phylum Chordata; class Actinopteri; order Siluriformes; family Bagridae; genus Hemibagrus; species Hemibagrus guttatus. The sequence goes on from JAUCMX010000004.1 coordinate 24,252,615, forward strand.
AAGACTACCTTAAATTCTCATGTCATTATAGATTTCTATGCTTTCTAAGCTTTCCCAAACTGGAAAAGGTCAGTCTGTGTAAATACTAGACGAGATGAGTTCTATAATCCGTTTTTTATTACACTAAGTACTTTTTTGTATAATCATTCTGAGCAGTATGACATGCTTATATTGATAATATTTAAACCCATTTAATGTTTTTAGACCATTTCAGATTAATGTTCTAATGATGCAGTGTTCATCACTGTGGGTGAGTGCTGGTTGTTATGCAGATTTATAGGTCACTAAACGGACACGCACAAAGTGCCAGACTAAAAAATAACCACTTGCCCAGGTTACTGTGGCTTCATGACAAATGCATAGGCTCATCCTAAAAAATTGAGACAGGGATCCCATGGAATGCAACAAAAAAGTCACACTAGCATGAGATTCTAATGATTCATTCATTCATTTATTCAGCCTTAGTACCTGCCTGGTGTGTGTGGATACAGTGGTTAAAATGAGGCAGGTGGTTTGCATAGGCCTGTTTTATTTTAAATGTTTTATCATTTGAAAATGTTGCAGGCAACAAAAATAATAACTGTGTGAGTGAGATTAAAAAACAATCCTGCTCTCTTATCTTCATGATGCCACAACCATCCATGTGAGAGGGATGGCATATATGATATGGATAGCTTGTATGATAGGCAAGACTTAAATAAAATAAGCAAAATAAAATAAGCATTCAGTTTAGGTCACTCTCTTCATATTTCAATCCAAATATAAATTCATATTTTTATGAACACTAAACAAACCTAAAATAAATAGACTCATGTGTGTGCTGCATAGAAAATGCTCCGATCCTTTAAGTTTGAAATATAAAATCCACAGGCTCAAAGTCTACAAAACTGCATCAATATAAATTACAATAATATTTTCAAACTGAATTTAATTTTCACTTGAGTTCACTGTCATCTTAAACACAGCAGAGAACATTAGGATATTAAGAACAAGGGTTTTATTTTCTTGACAAACACACTCAAAGCCCACATATGCACCTGTATTGAAATGCAGATTTCCTAAAAAAATGCGTCATCAGCATGAACATTCATCGCATGGCCAGGGTATATCCTCAAGGTTGTATATCCTCAAGGATATATTCTCAAGGTTAGGTTACTACTGTAAACTCTGGTGTTCATTAGCTTTTACATTAAATATTAAAGTGGGCTTATCAGGAGGAAGCAGAAACTGATGTGCATCTAAAGCGCAACAAATCCATGAATTGGTCAAACAGGACCAGCAGGAAAGCGCCGACTGCTGTATTCTGGCAGATATAAAAACTCACCGCCACAGCAACTTGTTTTTAAACCAAGAGAAATCAATTCTGGGACAAAAATCCACAGTTTGCCTAATCCCAGTCTCAGCTATCCCACTGACAAACAGATTTCAAAAGAATGAACCTGCTGTTTGAGGGTAAAGTGGTCTTCATAAAATACCATTCAACAAATTTAGGCTACATAGCCAAGTTAGGTTTAATTAAACATCCTCCCTGAAACAAAGATTATTTTGACATTATCTTATTTTACATATATCTTATTTTTACATTTACATTTCTGGCATATGGCAGACACCCTTATCCAGAGCAACTTACAATCTATCTCATTTTAAACAACTGAGCAATTGAGGGTTAAGGGCCTTGCTCAGGGGCCAACAGTGGCAGCTTGGTGGACCTTGGATTTGAACTCACAACCTTCTGATCAATAGTACAACACGTTAAACACTAAGCTACCACATCCAAAATTGGGAGTAAATTACTGTACTCTTAACACTGTAAAAGCTAAGTGCATATTTTATAGGATGCTCCATTATAAAGGAAATATTTAAGGCCATTATAACATTAATCTCTTGATTATATCTCACAATTCTCACTTGAATAGAGAATGGACATTTAGTTGGGTTTTTTTGTTTGTTTGTTTTAAGCATGTAACCTCTGTAAATGATTATATCTAGTCTCCTTTCAACCTACTTTAATGTCTTACTTTCCTTACATAGGAAAGCACACTCCTCCGTTATGCATACTCAGAATGTATGGTGCGCGGTCCCTTTAAATTCCTCTCCGCCTTCAACAGGAAGTTGTCACGCTGTTGCCGGAAGCCCGTTGCATTGCGGAAGAGTCATTCACATTCTGTTGCGTTTTTTGATTAATGAGGTTTTTTGTGATGTTGCGCTGATTAGCTTGCACAAATGTCTCGAACTTATTTAGAGCAAATTGCACACCTTTTTGAGCGCTACCGGGATTATGTCACCCGGAACCCGGGTGTTACGGCGCAGCTGGAGAGCGCAGTGCGGACTCTGTCTTATCTAATAGCAGGTCAGAGGCTTCGACGAAGTGAAAGTAAAAAAAAAAATTGTTAACGTGTGTAGTGAAAGCCTAGTTGCCATGCTTCAATGCAGGAAGTTATTTCTATATTTGTTTTTATTTTAGCTCTATATTAGTTCTAGGTAGCTGCCCAGGATCCAATTATGCAAACTGCAAACTATGCAATAATGACACCGACCAGGCATAACATTATGACCACCTGCCTAATATTGTGTTGGTCCCCCTTTTGCTGCCAAAACAGCCCTGACCCGTCATGCACTGTGTATTCTGACACCTTTCTATCAGAACCAGCATTAACTTCTTTAGCAATTTGAGCAACAGTAGCTCGTCTGTTGGATCGGATCACACGGGCCAGCCTTCACTCCCCATGTGCACCAATGAGCCTTGGTCGTCCATGACCCTGTTGCCGGTTCACCACTGTTCCTTCCATGGACCACTTTTGATAGATACTGACCACTGCGACCTGGGAACACCCCACAAGAGCTGCAGTTTTGGAGATGCTCTGATCCAGTGGTCTAGCCATCACAATTTGGTCCTTGTCAAACTCGCTCAAATCCTTACACTGGCCCATTTTTCCTGCTTCTAACACATCAACTTTGAGGACAAAATGTTCACTTGCTGCCTAATATATCCCACCCACTAACAGGTGCCATGATGAGGAGATCATCAGTGTTATTCACCACCTCTCACTGCTCATACTGTTATGCCTGATCAGTGTATGTCCCAGTATGCCACCAAAACTTAACTTCATCAGTGTATGTGACTTATCATTTTACAGACAGTAATCTATGGTTTGGGACACATTTGGGATATTTTGTTTCAAAGCATGATGACAAAATAATAAAAATCTTTTAAATATGATGACAAAAATGATGACTGTTTTACTGTTACAGGCCGCTTTTCAGACTCCCATGAACTTTCAGAGTTGGGTAAGAGTCACTTCTATAAACATTATAGTATTGGTTTTCACTGTCCTTCCTGCTTTCTGCTCATTTAATTCTATGCATTGTGCAGTATAACCTACATTATGAATCGCAATATTATATGTTATAGTCAAATTAATTCATTTTTTAAGAAGAAAACTTAAATATGAATATTTTCTTTGGTAAACTGGTCTTTGTTAGATTCTTTTGCAAATGAAAATGTCTTGCAAAAGTATGCTCTTGAGCAAAAGTATGCTCCAGGTGAGAGTTTTTGAGTTTTTTTATTATTATTATTATTATTATTATTATTATTTTTAATAATCTATTATCCATGTGTATGAATTGACAAATAACATTGCCCCCCCCCCCCCATAATATAATTTAAAACTAAATGAACAATTTATCATTTAAAATGTTATTAAATGTATTAAAAATGTTTTTGGTTTTTTTAACCTTTTTTTACATGTCTGTCTAAACTGGGCTAAATCACCTAGACCTCATTAACCTAAGTTCCTAATGCTAATGTTTCTTTTTACTACATTGTGAGTAAAATGCAATACAAGGCTTTAATGTCAGACACTTGGCATACAAGCAGGTTTGCTTTTTTGATCAGATCAATATGTATCAGCTGTTATCGGCTATTCATTCATTCATTGTCTACCGCTTATCCGAACTATTCTCGGGTCACGGGGAGCCTGTGCCTATCTCAGGCATCATTGGGCATCAAGGCAGGATACACCCTGGACGGAGTGCCAACCCATCACAGGGCACACACACAAACACTCTCATTCACTCACACACTACAGACAATTTAGAGATGCCAATCAACCTACCACGCATGTCTTTGGACTGGGGGAAGAAACCGGAGTACCCGGAGGAAACCCCCGAGGCACGGGGAGAACATGCAAACTCCACACACACACGGAGGAGGCAGGAATCGAACCCCCCAACCCTGGAGGTGTGAGGCAAACGTGCTAACCACTAAGCCACCGTGTTCCCGTTATCTGATATTGTTCAATTCAATTTAGTTTATTTGTATAGCGCCTTTTACAATGGACATTGTCTCAAAGCAGCTTTACAAAAGTACAGAAACAGAAAGGGGGGGGGGGGGGTGGGGGGGTGGACGTGAGAAATGGAGGCATATGTCAAAAATGATTTCATCAGTTTAAGTCAGCATCAGCCCTCTTAGATATGTGTATCCCTAATTGCTTATTAATCATATTTAAGGAAGAAATGTAATTACAATGCAATATTTTGTCCTCATCCTTCACCTTTTAGCAGAATGAGCAGACTTCCTGTATAGTCGTGATATACAGTATGGAGGAAGAGCTAATGTGTGCTGTATTCTATAGACTTGACTTAACATTAGAGCTGATACAACATTATATATTCTATTATAAACCTATTTCTTTTCTAATGCATTCTAACTCCGTGCATCGAATCCATTAAATTATTTGTGTAAAACTGAAGAAACACTAACAAATTGGAAAGAGTTGTCAGTGCTTCATTTTGTCCTGACTTCTTTGCCTGTTTTATTTTGCAGTGTATTCAGCATCAAATCTGCTGGTGTTGCTGAATGATGACATTCTCAGGAAGGCTCTCTCCAAGACTCTGCCTGTGGTAATTTCCTGTAGATGTTCCTTTCTCAGTCTCATCCCACTTTCTGTCTGACTTTCTCCATTTCTTTCTCTCCAAGCTTTTTTTCCTGGCAGCCAGTCAACTTATATAAGGCACCGATAGAAAGCAGTGGGCCTGTGTGTTGTTGGCATAGTAACGCACATAAAGTTGTTTGGAGATGAGTTGAATTGTGAGAGTTGAAAGGGAACAACTTGTCCTCAGCTCAGTAGCACAATCTATCCAGCAAGAAAGCAAGTCATTGACCAAATTTGCACTGTGTAGTAAAGATGCTATATGATAGAGGGAATCCCCAAAACTTTAATGATGTCAATGAGGTGCCTGTGAAGGAGGTGTGGCCTTAGTGTCAGTCTTGTTGTTGGAGGTGTGGCCTTAGGGCCTATCAGTCTCGGTGTAGGAGGTACAGTCTCTGTCAGACTTAGTGAAAGAAGCAGACATGGCCTTCATGCATGCATGTCCAGTAAAATAGGTGTGTCTTATAGTAGGAGGCATGGCCTCAGTGCCTTTCAGTCTCAGTAAAGGACATGTGGCCTCTGTATCTTTCATCTCCAGTAATGGAGGTGTGGCTTCTGATCCGTTAATCCTTGTGAAGGAGGTGTGGCCTCAGCAATCCCATAAAATGGTGTGGCTTCAGCAATCCCATTTAAGGGGCGTGGCTTCCAGTTAATATTCCAACATGAGGTGTGGCCTTTGTGCCCATTGTTCTTTATTATCCCCTGCTAACAAAAATAAATAATAATAATCGTGAATCCAAATAAAATATTACCATAGCTATTAAATAGCAAAGAGGCCAATTATATTGTGGCCTCTTTGTGTTTTTTTCTCTTTCTCTCTCTTATGTGTTGCATTCATTTCTGACAACTGACAACAATTTATTAGAAAATACTAGAATTAAAAGCAACCTAAATATATTGTTTTGCAATGACATTTTCACACATCACAATGTATCGCACTATACCAAAGAGCTCTAAAATGCATTATATTGTATTGCTACTTGTATTTATCTATCTTTGGCTTAACTTCAAGTCCCTGTACAGCTGTATTTCTGTACACCAATTGAGTCTAATCCTGAAAAATGTGTGTTGGAGCCCAGTATCCTGAGACCTCTTTATTTCTTAATTTGTGCTAGAGCGACATATTTATCATTGAGTTTTCCAACCTCAGTGTTCAGAAATAAACACATTTACAGACTTAGGCACTTTCAGTGGTGCAATAAATGCAACACTCAGCCTGGGGCGCAGGGGAAACGAGATGGAATTCATGACCTTCGGCTTCTTTCACACTGGCCTTAATGGAGCTCCGTAGAGAAAGCTTGAACTTATATTGAGTTTATGGTGGCATTTGAAAATACTCTGTATCAGCACTTTTGACCTGCACAAAAGCAGTTCATAGTGAACTCTGTGCATGTGTGTGTGTGTGTGTGTGTGTGTGTGTGTGTGTGTGGTTGTGACAGTCTCTCTCCCAGCAGAGGCTGCTAACTTGGCTTTCTGTCCTGGAGTATGTGGAAGTCTTCACTGAGATGGGAGCCGCTAAGCTGTGGAGAGAACCTGGGCGCTGGCTGGTCGTCGTCCTCATCCAGATAGCAAAGTAAAAGTCTTAAGCGCAGCACTCTAGATTGTACGATTGATAACACCATCGCTGAAATCACCATTATCCTTTTCCTTCATATCCACAGAGCCATTCTGCGCATCCTGCTGCTCTTCTGGTACAAATCAGGCATCCAGACATCACCTCCCATAATCCCTCTGGACAGAGATATACAGCTGTATAACAGAGGTAAGAGTGCATGCAAGAGCCCTTCCTTTAGAAGAAAGGACTATTTTGTTTCTTTCTTCTACTGGATCTCAGGTGTTGTGTGTTGGTGATTTTTAATACCTTTGTTGTTTGGGTGTTTTATGTGAGTTTCCCATGTAGAACATTATAGATGGATCTATAATATAGAAGTGATTGCCTCAAGCAGTTGCTCCCCTCTGATTGGATAACACTTTAATGACAATAAAGAACACAAGCATCACTTCCTGCTTTGTTAGTTGACAAAGCTGTTGAGCTGAGGGAACACACTAGTCTTTGATCGTGTCTTTATTTGTTCTTTCAGTTCCTTCAGTAAACAGAAAAAAGGGAAGAACGTGGTTTCAAAAATCTCATGCTTTGATCCGATAGCAATAGAAAGAGCCACACTTGCAGTTTATCATCACCCCTCATCATAAATTTTCAGAGCTGCAGTGCATTATTAGAGCATGTATAGTCTTGCAGGCAAAATTTAAATGCATGTCGGGAAGCATGTTGGCATATTGGGTTTCCTCCAGGCTCCTAAGGGTGTGTGTGTGTGTGTATATATGGAGCACCGTGATAGATAGTGTACTCGTGCCTACTTCTCCCAGGATAGCCTCCGGATTTCCCATGAAAAAGCATTTAGTGAAGACAAATGAATGATATTTGATTCCTGTAAAAGGGTGTGGTGCCTTACATACAACTCTCATCTTCTAGATCAGGGCAACGCCGAGGAAGACATCACGTTCATCGGACAGCGCTCAGGGAGAGTGGTGAGACCTTTGAGAAGTGGTAAGATATATTAATATTTTTATCAGAGCACTTTAGTGTAATGTGTTTTAAATTGAACAGGAAGTTAAAGCTTCTACAGGAGACATTGTGCATAAGCCTCTAATCTGCTTAACTACTAGATCTATGGCACCAAATCAGGCAGGGGACACAGATCAGGTCTTACTGATGCTGCCTGGGTGTGAATAAAATAATAGCAGTGTGTTAAAAAGTGAGTAAAGCCCAAAATCCTTATAATAACTTTTATTTCAATACAAGCAAATGCATTGGGAATACTGCGCATTCAATTCTAAATCAAAACATGAAGAAAAATTTATCAAATTTGTTATTACTTTACAGAAAGTGAAGAAAAAAGAATATTAGGCTGTTCAAAAAAATAGCAATGTCTGCATGTTTCTTTACAAAGTCAAACATTTACTGTATAAACAATGCTTGAAGATTTCACTTTCTTGTGAATCACTGAGCTAATATTTAGTTGTATAACCACAATGTCTGAGAACTGCTTCACATCTGTGTTGCATGGAGTCCACCAACTTCTGGCACCTGTGAACAGGTATTCCAGCCCAGGACGACTGCACTACACACCACAATTCCTCTGCGTTTCTTGGTTTTGCCTCAGAAACGGCATTTTTGATGTCACCCCACAAGTTTTCTATTGGATTAAGGTCCAGGGATTGGGCCACTGGCCACTCCATAACGTTAATCTTGTCGGTCTGGAACCAAGATGCTGCTCGCTTACTGGTGTGTTTGGGCTCATTGTCTTGTTGAAACACTCATTTCAAGGGCATTTCTCCTTCGGCATAAGGCAACATGACCTCTTTAAGTATTTTAAAGTACTCAAACTGATCCATGATCCCTGGAATGCGATAAATCAGCCCAACACCATGAGAAATGAGAAATTGAGTATGAGAAACATCCCCATATCGTGATGCTTGCACCACCATGCTTCACTGTCTTCACAGCGTACTGTGGCTTGAATTCAGTGTTTGAGGGTCGTCTGACAAACTGTCTCCGGCCCCTAGACCCAAAAACAACAATCTTGCTTTAATCAGTCCACAAAATATTGCGCCATTTCTCTTTAGGCCAGTCAGTGTGTTCTCTGGCAGATTGTAACCTCTTCAGCACGTGTCGTTTTTTCAGCAGTGAGACTTTGCGGGGGCTTCGTGCCGATAGCTTGGCTTCACATAGACGTCTTCTAACTGTTACAGCACTCACAGGTAACTTTAGACTTTCTCTGATCATCCCAGAGCTGACCATTGGCTGAGTCTTTGCCGTTTTGGCTATTCTTCGATCCATTCGAATGGACGTTTTCCGTTTTATTCCACCACTTTCTGGTTTTATTTTCCATTTTAAAAGCATTTGATATAATTTTAGCTGAGCAGCCGATCACTTTCTGCAATTCTTTATGTTTTCCCCTCTCTAATCAACTTTTTAATCAAAGTACACTGTCCTTCTGAACAATGTCTGGAACGACCCATTTTACTCCGATTTTCAGAGAGAAGTGCACAGTACAACATTTGCTACCTTCGTCCTTAAATAAGGGACACTTGTTTGACACCAGTTTTTTCACAGACTAGTTTACCTCTCTAATTGAACTCCATACTGCTATTATTTTGAACACACCCTTTTCAATTAATGATTCAATTACACAGGATCAGCAACATGCGTGTCATTACTGTTGGCTCTGTTAGTTTTCTATTACTCTACTACACCTACTAGTAAAATATTTGCCATATAGAAATATAATTTCTACCAAAAACATTGATTGATCTAGTTAGTGATGTTGGACTGCTATTATTTTGAACACAACTGTACATGATGATCAACCTTTATGGAAATGTAAACAAATATTGCATTGTTTGAAAATGTCATGAAACCACTTCATTGTGCATAAAGATATTCATTTTAATTTGATTTGTTCTAAATCTAGAGCAAGACAGTAGTGAAAACATATAGCACTGTCATGAGCAACAGATTATATGAGAAAACAGCACTATATGTCCTCTGCGTATATCTTTCTGAAGTCTCCTTATGCTGTAATTTTAAATGTATGTTGCACACTGGTATCGATAAAGCTGTAATCTAACCTACAGGTGCACTTAAGAGGGAAAAAATGCGATTTAAATATAAAATAATTATTTAAAATCTAATGCATAAATGGGGGGGGGGGGGGCATTTCTGTAAAGTACACATTTCACTTGCTAGGCTTATCACTAGTGTTGTTATTGTTGAATCAGAGGCTGTTTACATGTTATTAAGAATTTGGTTGATTTATCACTGACAAACTTCTATTACATTAAATAAGAAAGGTATTTTGGGAGGCACGGTGGCTTGGTGGTTAGCACGTTTGCCTCACACCTCCAGGGTTGGGGGTTCGATTCCCGCCTCCGCCATGTGTGTGTGGAGTTTGCATGTTCTCCCCGTGCCTCGGGGGTTTCCTCCGGGTACTCCGGTTTCCTCCTCTGGTCCAAAGACATGCATGGTAGGTTGATTGGCATCTCTAAATTGTCCGTAGTGTGTGATTGTGTGAGTGAATGAGAGTGTGTGTGTGCCCTGTGATGGGTTGGCACTCCGTCCAGGGTGTATCCTGCCTTGATGCCCAATGACGCCTGAGATAGGCACAGGCTCCCCGTGACCCGAGTGTAGATCGGATAAGCGGTAGACAATGAATGAATGAATGCATAAATGTAATCTTTTCATGTTTACGTAAGTTAAAATGCACAGTACAAATCAGGCAGCATTTTAAATTGTAATAAGATGTGACACAGATTGGGTAATGACACTGACCAGTTCTGCTCTCTTATCGACATCCCTATCTGTGTATTTTATTGCATTGAATTGACAAGAGAACATCAATTGCTTTTCCTTCAGTACCATCACTGCAGAGTCGGCTATGGGGCGGCCCTCACAGAGAGAGGAAGAGGAGGGAGCAGGAGGAGGACCTACAGGCAAGACCCACCCCTCTGGGCCTGCAGGAGACTATTGCAGAATCACTATACATCGCTCGACCCATAGTGCACTGTATCCTAATGCAAGCCAAGTGAGCAACAATAAAAATAACATAGGGTTACATAGGGATTTGTATGGCTGTTGCTTTGAGTTTGCTGATACAGGAAAGTCTTCAGGACGAGAAAGAAAGTGATGAAGCGTATGATGTATCATTCTTTAATAAGTAAGAAATTGTTTCTGCAAATTGCTACAGTATAAGAGGATTAAACCATTTCAGGACTTGCTGTTATAGGAAAACAATTCATTTTTCACGTCACGTCACAACAAGACACCTTAAGTGTATTCCTTACTTTATGGTGTAGAAGCAGTGCAGGTATTAACTTTGTTAAATTCAATCAATTTTTTTAATGAAATATTTTTTTTAACTGTCAGACTATGGTCTTGTCTCAATCAAAAATCTTTGCATTAATCTTGATGTGTTGTATGTCCTGAGATGTTTTTCTGCTCACCACAATTGTAGAGAGTGGTTATCTGAGTTACTGCAGCATTTCTGTGAGCTTGAACCAGTCTGACCATGACCCCTCTCACCAGCAAATTGGTTCCGTCTGCAGATTTCTTTATTGCACCAGTAAACTCCAGTAACTGTTGTAGAAGAAAATCCCAGGAGATCAGCAGATCTAGAAATACTCAAAACCACCAAGCATTTTCTCATTCTGGTGGTTGATGTGAACGTTACCTGAAGCTGTCAGTCCGTATCTGCACGATTTTATGCCTTGCAGTAATGCCTCATGAGCAGCTGATTAGATAATCGCATGATTGTAGGTGTACAGGTGTTTCTCAGTGAGTGTATGTTCTTTCTGCTAATATCAAACCACTCCTATTAATAAGGATTTACACTATAACAATGTATGCATGTGAAGGTGCGTTTTGCTTAACGCTGTACGCTCTCAGTGACCGCTCTAGGAATTTGCGGCAGGCGCTCCTGGAAGCCGTGGCTCATCTCTGGCATCCTGGAGATAACAAGGTAAAGGAAACGTTCATTCTTTTTCTGTCTGTCTCTTGGAACAAATATGTCGGTTTCTAAATCATTAAAATTTTGTTTATGGACAGTTTCAGTTTGTTGTCTGACACGATGAAGACCCTGAACCGCAAAGAGAGGGCCGAGATGAGGAGACGAGCCTTCCTCCTACTTTACTACCTGCTCCGCTCACCTTTCTATGACCGGTACTCTGAGTAAGTGTTTAAGTCATGTGTATAATCTAAACAAAGAACAGGGTACATACAGGGTTAAGAACCATACAGTGGTCCTCTGGCAATCTCGGCATTTTCAACTCGAAATGTTCTAATCACTGGCGCCTTTAAGATGAAAATACAGGTGCAAAAAGTAAACTACATGTGAAAATAAAACATTAAATACACAAATGGTATCATCATAATATGCATATTTTGATCAGTGACATGTGGACACCATTATTACATTACGTCTGCATCACCAATCTGTTTAACGAACTAAAACAAGTGTGTGTAATGTACAGCAATTAAACACATTAGCATACTTACTTATTAGTGAATTACCCAGTAGGTGGTGATATGATTGCCATGCATAGACAAACAATAGACATGTAAGAGCTTCCTTTTGATTTTTTGTAAAGACACGTTAACAACAAACAAACGCCTCCTGTTTTATGTCTGTCTGTCTGTATGTATTTTCATTATCTGAACACTTTTATCATGCTTAAGTAGTAATCCATTAAATCCTGATGATTTCGGGCTCAACAATTTAATGCAGTAAGAATGGATTTAAAAAATAAAACGAGCCAGTTAGAAATCATAATCAGCCTTCCTTTATATGGACGTTAAAACCTCCTGGAAAAGAACACTTTCAGGCATTTTTCTGATTGTCATGACCCTGAGTGCGGCTTAGAGCTGCAACTTGGACGATGATTGCATTTCAGTGTGGCAGGACTTCAATCTACTTAAAGTTAAGGATTAAGCTCCATGACATTGACAATCCATCTGTTGATAAGAAAAGTAAATAGAAGGAAGCGAAAAAGGAGAACTTAGTCCTTTTACATGAGGGAAATAAACACTGTTGTACTGAGTAGAATTTTTTTACTCTGTTGTCTGAACTTTTTGTCTGTTTTCCTGTTAAGCTGTAATTAGGTAGTCTCTAGAATAAAAGCTGCTTAAAAACTAACTTTTATTTACTGGCAATTTAACAGTAGGCTAAATGTCTTCCATGCCATAAAGCACATGAAACCATGAGATACTCTATTGTATATTTTTTCACTCTAACAATCAGCTGTATGCTTTTTTCCAATGTTTTTGTTCATCTAAATCCGCTTTTACTGGAAATCAAAAGCTTGATTGTGTTTTCTGTAAGGCAGCTAGCTGAAATGCTTTGGATAATTACACCGATCAGGCATAGCATTCTGAGCAATGACAGGTGAAGTGAATAAGACTGACTATCTCCTCATCATGGCACCTGTCAGTGGGTGAGATATATTAGGCAGCAAGTGAATATTTTGTCCTCAATGTTGATGTGTTAGAAGCAGGAAAAATGGAGTTTGACAAGGGCCAAATTGCGATGGCTAGACCACTGGATCAGAGCATGTCCAAAACTGCAGCTCTTGTGGGGTGTTCCCGGTCTGCAGTGGTCAGTATCTATCAAAAGTGGTCCAAGGAAGGAACAGTGGTGAACCGGCGACAGGGTCATGGACGACCAAGGCTCATTGATGCACGTGGGGAGTGAAGGCTGGCCCGTGTGATCCGATCTAACAAACGAGCTACTGTGTCAGGTACTTTGCACTGGTGTCAGGCACACAGTGCAAAGAGGGACCAACACAATATTAGGCGGTTGGTCATAATGTTATGCCTGGTCAGTGTACATGTGTTGTGTAGTAAATGATTATGGTTGAGCTGTTTGTTTTTTGTTGTTGTAAATGAATCTGTGCCAATAAAATTTGCTAAATTATTGACACAAAATATGCCAAAACATTCGATTCTGGTCTTATCAAACCAGAGAACTGTTTATCACATGTCTTCAGTCCAGAGTCTGAATTAAGCCGCGATTTGATCCTATTTCTCTACAATCACAGAGCAAAGATCCTCTTCCTTCTCCGGTTCTTGGCCGATTACATCCCTGGAGTTGGCTTAGTTGCACGTAAGTGAGACATTTTTTCATACTCTGCTTGGTCAAGAATATCATGCGTACTCTCTACTCTGCAACAGCTTAATTATGTCTGCTTCCTGTCTGCTCAGGTCCGTTGATGGAATACTTACCCGTCTGGCAAAAGATCTACTTTTACAATTGGGGCTGAGGCTGTACCTGCTAAAAAGGTCATGCAGACCTGTCCCGAGAAAAGACTCGGAAAATGCTTACGTCTGCTGCAAAGACCACATGGGATGGAAACACACACACACACACAGACCTAAGAGAGCATCCTGTGACAGTCTGAGTTGTAGATGAAGTAGAAGTTCTGTAACTCAGCACATTATTTCAGTTTGTTTAGCTAGCTTTCATAAAATGGACAGTTAATAATCCAGTTTAGGAAATTATTCTTGTCTTTCTCTTGTTTCCTTTTCCTTTCAGTTTTCATGAATTTTTTTTCATGAATTGTTTTGTATAGTACAATTAATCAAATCTCTCAGTGCCACATTTTACACCAATTCTTTGTTCATGTAATGATTTATTATGAGAACACACATCTTTTCTGTTCAATTAGATTTAGGGTGGGTTTCGTTCTTGTTGTTGTTATATAACAGTGATTCACCCTGACTTGCTGAGCTCAAGTCATTATTGCTGTTGAGATATTTTTCCATCAGACCATTAGGTTGAGTAGAACTGATAAAAGCTATATGGCCTTTTCAGAGGACATTCTGTCTTTCTGAATCCCCTTTTACTTCAAACCAGCATTATAAGCATCAGTGAACTGATGAATGTCCTATTTTTCACTGTGAACTAACTAAAAGCTCATTTTGGTAATTGAATAAAACTGACTTGTGCAATGGCTGAAAATGCTCTGTGATTATGAATATTCATGATTTTATTAAAAGGCATCTGGAAAAAAAAAAAAAAAAAAGACCAGAAATCCAGTGTTAGAAATAGATGATGGATTTTCTACACACCTTTATGTATTTAATAAATCAGCCAGTGATGGGAAAAGCAATTTACTCCTTCTGCTTTTTTTCTTTCAAAACAGATGGAGATCAGAAGGTTCATTTCATCATAATGGCATATTAAACCACAACGAGGAAGGATCCCACAAGTGCATGCTTAAGAACAGTGCATAACTCAGTCTGATTTAAAATGATTGGCTTCGCAATACAGAAAATAAGACGTCTTACATCACGAATAAACATAACCTCTCTTTCTCTCTGACAAAAAGAATTTTCATTCAGTAAAATCAATGACAGTGGACAGCCAGGATTGGTGTCTGTCTATAAAATCTAGCTGGACTAAATAATTTGGTATATTTGCATGCACAAAAATATAGAAATGAAAATGTTCAAGATTTGTAATGTGTGTAATTGATGATGCGGTGACGTTTTCTGTGAGGAGATGTTTATTTAACAATTTTGGAATTTCTGGTTTCAGATTAAAACAGTCAGATAATAGGAGCTAGCTTACTTTGTGGCTCGTTCCATGTGTCATAACTAAGAAGACGAGACACCCCAGAATGAAAATTAGAATAGTGGACTAGTAAAGTCACATGTACTGTAAGGCTGCACAAAACCCACAAGTGACACTGAATTTAACATTTATATACACTGATCAGCCATAACATTATGAGCAGTGAGAGGTGAAGTTAATAACACTGATGATCTCCTCATCATGGCACCTGTTAGTGGGTGGGATATATTAGGCAGCAAGTGAACATTTTGTCCTCAAAGTTGATGTGTTAGAAGCAGGAAAAATGGGCAAGCGTAAGGATTTGAGCGACTTTGACAAGGGCCAAATCGTGATGGCTAGACCACTGGATCAGAGCATCTCCAAATCTGCAGCTCTTGGGGGTTTTTCGGTCTGCAGTGGTCAGTATCTATCAAAAGTGGTCCAAGGAAGGAACAGTGGTGAACCGGTTACCAATGGTAATGCTGGTTCTGATAGGAAGGTGTCAGAATACACAGTGCATCACAGTTTGTTGTGTATGGTGCTGCATAGCTGCAGACCAGTCGGTGTTCATGCTGACCCCTGTGCATCGCCAAAAGCACCAACAATGGGCACGTGAGCATCGGAACTGGACCACGGAGCAATGGAAGGAGGTGGCCTGGTCTGATGAATCACGTTTTCTTTTACATCACATGGATTGCCAGGTGCGTGTGCGTCTCTTATGTGGAGAACGCATGGCACCAGAATGCACAATGGGAAGAAGGCAAGCCGGCGGAGGCAGTATCATGCTTTGGGCATTGTTCTGCTGGGAAACCTTTTGTCCTGCCATCCATGTGGATGTTACTTTGACACGTACAACCTACCTAAGCATTGCTGCAGACCATCTACACCCTTTCATGGAAACAGTATTCCCTGATGACTGTGGCCTCTTTCAGCAGGATAATGCATCGTGCAAAAATGGTTCAGGAATGGTTTGATGAGCACAACAACGAGTTTGAGGTGTTGACTTGGACTCCAAATTCCCCAGATCTCAATGCAGTCGAGCATCTGTGGGATGTGCTGGACAAACAAGTTCGATCTATGGAGACCCCACCTCGCAACTTACAGGACTTAAAGGATCTGCTGCTAACATCTTGGTGCCAGATACCACAGCACACCTTCAGGGATCTAGTGGAGTCCATGCCTCGACGGGTCAGGGCTGTTTTGGCAGCAAAAAGGGAACCAACACAATATTAGGCAGGTGGTTATAATGTTATGCCTGATCAGTGTATTTCTGCTCCCATAAATTGCTGTTCATATAATTCTTAACTGACTGTAATGGCTTACTTGATACAGAAGAGAAAATTTCCTACACATTCTAGTTGCATAATTAAGGCTATTTCTGACTAACTTTAAGCCATTCTGCACAGCCACACTGAATCTTTTCTTTTTTTAACCACCAAGTTTTTAAAAATCTTCCATTATTTCATCATAACAGATTATTAAAACATAATGAGGAAGGATCCCACTAACGCATGCTCAACATCAGTCCATAGCGCAGAGTCTAATTTAAAATGACTGTCTTTGCACTAAACATAATAAGATGTCTGTTTCACACGAGTAAACATGAACCCACACTCTCTCTTATAACAAATAATTCTCATTTATTATTCATGCAGGAAAATCACTGCTGCTAAATGAGTATGTTACTGGGGACTGAAAAGGAACAAGAAGACATGGGAAGAAACAAATCA
Source organism: Hemibagrus guttatus (assembly GCA_033459395.1). Classification (NCBI taxonomy): domain Eukaryota; kingdom Metazoa; phylum Chordata; class Actinopteri; order Siluriformes; family Bagridae; genus Hemibagrus; species Hemibagrus guttatus. The sequence goes on from JAUCMX010000004.1 coordinate 24,269,382, forward strand.
CCATTTTTTGTCACTCAGGATTTGTTTTCTGTCTATTAAGTTTTTACAGCAGTACATATTTTTAACATTTGTATTCTGAAATAAATATTAAATGAAAATGCTAAGGATATGTACAGCAGCTGGGTGCCATAGTAGTCTCTTTGATCAGATATCTTTCAAGACTTATGATAAAGATGTTAATTCCAAAATAATGAAAGTATTCTAAGCTAATAAGAACATTAAATTACACTGTCTTCTTCTCTGAAATATGGTAAGTTTTTATTAAACATATGTTACCAGGTTGATCTCAGATCTAAATCTCCATCTCAGCTGAGAACTTGTTAATATAATAGCTGACAAAAAATTTATGAGAGTCAGCCAAAAAACCTTTAGTTAATTCATTCATTGTCTACCGCTTATCCAATCTATTCTCGGGGAGCCTGTGCCTATCTCAGGTGTCATTGGGCATCAAGGCAGGATATACCTTGGACGGAGTGCCAACCCATCACAGGGTACACACACACACACTCAACCTACAATGCATGACTTTGGACCGGGGGAGGAAACCCCCAAGGCACAGGGAGAACATGCAAACTCCACACACAGCAGAGGCGGGAATCAAACCCCCAACCCTGGAGGTGTGAGGCAAACGTGCTAACCACTTAGCCACCATGCTTACCCAATTACTTTAAGTAGCCTTTATTTGTCACATATACATTACTGCACAGTGAAATTCTTTCTTCACATGTCCCATCCTTGGAGGGTTGGGGTCAGAGCACAGGGTCAGCCATGATGCACCTCCCCTGAAGCTGGGGTGGGTTGAGGGCCTTGACAAAGGGTTTAACAGTGGCAGCTTGGTGGTGCTGGGGCTTGAACCCAAATCTTCCGGTCAACGACCCAGAGCTCTAACCATTCAAGCTAGCACCACCCCTAATTTAATAAATTGGTCAATAAACTTCGACTAACAATGGCTAAATGGCTTGTTTTAGTCTGCTGTGAATGTATTTATACCACAGTGCTTTTGAATTCTCACTTCTGATTAATGCTGTTTCATTTTCTATAACAGCAGCTTTGACAATAATGCTAGCCCTAAGGTTTATAGAAATGTGCTCATTCTAATCCATTTATGCATTAATACCTTACACAGGGCCTGGCGTTTTGTATTGACATGCCACATGACCCAGTTTGTTACAGTGAGGTTTTTGTGTGAGAAGACTTTGGGATGGATTATCCAGCATCAATGCTTTGTAGCTGTCAGAGTTAAGACTAAATTTCTGTCATAACAGAGTCTTTAGGACTGAGGACTTTTGCTGTAACAAGGCTGGTTAAACTATTTTATAACTATTATTATGTAAGATAAAGGGGATTAATTTGTTGTGTGCATGTTCCACATCATTAAACACAACTATAAATTAATTAAAAGTGTAGCATGAACACTTGAAATGTACTTGGGAAAATAATTAACAGCAGGATGGAGTGATACAGCCTGACAGCATGGAATGGATCATTTCATGGGTCATGAGTGAAATGTTCATTTTCAGAAATGTTGTTCAGAAGGAGAAATGAAAAGGGGAAGACACCAATACGGCAGCAAGGTATTCTTACTGACACCCCTGAATTTTTTTATATTATTTTCTCTTAAAATGCACTTTTCATTCTTAACTGACCATAATGGTTTATTTGGTCCAGAACAGAAAATACTGGGACAAGTCTTTCTCCACAGCTACACTGCATCATTTAACAAGTCTATTTAACTGAGACGTATATTATATATCTACACCGATCAGGCATGTATGAGCACTGAGAGGTGAAGTGAACAACACTGTTGAGCTCCTCATCATGGCACCTGTTAGTGTGTAGGATATATTAGGCAGCAAGTGAACAGTTTGTCCTCAAAGTTGATGTGTTAGAAGCAGGAAAAATGGACGAGGGTGAGGATTTGAGCGAGTTTGACAAGGGCCAAATTGTGATGGCTAGACCACTGGATCAGAGCGTCTCCAAAACTGCAGCTCTTGTGGGGTGTTCCCGGTCTGCAGTGGTCACTATCAAAAGTGGTCCAATGAAGGAACAGTGGTGAACCAGTGACAGGGTCATGGGCAGCCAATGCTTATTGATGCACAAGGGGAGTGAAGGCTGGCCCGTGTGATCCGATCCAGCAGACGAGCTACAGTTGCTGGAATTGCTGAAGAAGTTAATGCTGGTTCTGATAGAAAGGTGTCAGAATACACAGTGCATGACAGGTTCTGGCAGCAAAATAGGGACCAACACAATATTAGGCAGGTGGTCATAATGTTATGCATATAGATATAGTATATTATTCAGTCACGTGACTGAAATTGTATTTCTCACATACTCCATGCTACACTGGACACTACTTTAAGGAACAACCTAGTATACAGTTTATGCTGAACATTTCAGTCGCATTTATAAATTACTCTTGCACAAAAATAACTGCTTAAAAAATAACCGCTAGTTTAAAAAAAAAAAACTGCTGTTTTGACGCCCACGCCACACTTCAGCCATCTTCTAGCTTAAGTCAAGGGGCGGAAACAATGTTTTAAGACACTCGGCTGGGGTGAGTCCTAAACGCCTCTCTATTCACTATATAGGTGCCCTACAGTGGGATATGAAAGAATGGTATACTGCAGACTACGTAGTGCACTACATGTTGAATAAAACTATTTTATTTTACGATTCAGGCTTTGGTAAAGAAAACCTCGCTTAATGAACATCGCAAGGGTAAGTGTTTCGTTTATTCATCAAAACAAACCTAAATGTTATTTCTTTTTATTTTATTATATATTAAAGGTGTGTATTATATAAGATATTAAACTGCCATGACCATAAAAGGGCATTTTAAAGTAACGATGTTGCTACATGCGCAGGAACTTTTCTCCAGTCTAGTGCTCTTTGTGATGTGAGCTCTGCTTGTGCTCTGTAATTGTAGAAATATTGAAAATATATATTCAGTTTTGTGTTTAAACTTTGTATTATGATATAACTTTGGTGCTTATATAAAGTCAGAGAGATTCACAAACGAAATAACCTAAACACACCCGGATTTTACATGAATAATGCTACTTTATTATTATTATTATTATTATTATTACTACTACTACTACTACTATACTAATAATTATCATTTGCACATCTGGAGTCATTAACCTCTGTGTGTGTGTGTGTGTGTGTGTGTGTGTGTGTGTGTGTGTGTTGTGCTGTGCTGTGTTTGTGTTTCTCTTCCTGCTCTAAGTATAGGTCTGAGCACTTCCCTTTTTTTATGTTGGATAAAAGTTGGTGTAGTTAAATATGACTATACCTCAATTAATATTGGATATAATATTCCAAGGGTGCACAAACCTTTTCACATCAGCCATAAACCTGTTCACAGATTTTGCTACCCGAATTCTTCCAAATATGTTTCATTAAATGAACAAGAAAAGTTAGACATATACTAAACACTGTATTTTGCAAAAATATTCACATTTTTTAAACTTTTTTTTACAGCAGGATTCACATAATCTGAACATAATATAATATAATATAATATAATATAAATAGGGGGGCATGGTGGCTTAATGGTTAGCACGTTTGTCTCACACCTCCAGGGTTGGGGGTTTGATTCCCGCCTCCGCCATATGTGTGTGTGGAGTTTGCATGTTCTCCCCGTGCCTCGGGGGTTTGCTCCGGTTTCCTCCCCCGGTCCAAAGACATGCATTGTGGGTTGATTGGCATCTCTAAATTGTGTGTGTGTGTGTGCCCTGCGATGGGTTGGTACTCCGTCCAGGGTGTATCCTGCCTTGATGCCCAATGACGCCTGAGATAGGCACAGGCTCCCCGAGAATAGATCGGATAAGCGGTAGACAATGAATAATATAATATAACATATTTTTTAATTGTGCCACAATGGTTCATTAAGCAGAAAAAAACAGACACTTCATTGGTTACATAAATATACCTGTCTAAATGTTTACGCATTTTGTGTACGAGTAACACATTTTAAAATCAGACTACAAGATATCACTCACGAATATATCTAATAAAAATAGCAAACAAGTTCATTTACGTTCAAATTGGAAAGTACTGACAGTTTTGAGCTCTCTCCTGTTACCTGGAGCAGGAGCTTGCCTTATCACACATTAGTCATTTTTGTACAGTCCTCTAATCTTTGACTCGATTTTATGGCTTGCTGTAAAGATAAATGCAGAATGAGATTTGAATAAGAGAAAAAGAACGAGAGAAAATTGACTGAAAAAAGATTAAATGTGTTTACCAAAACACTAACACGTTACAAAAATTCTACTTCTTGTTACGTTTGCTCTTGCCACCAGTCAGTGTAGACATGTTCAGACAGTTTGTGTAACATGACCACAGTAAAAATGTCAGTTATGTTGTTTACGAGTGACGTTAGACAAACCGTTTGTAAAAGTTTTGGGGTTTTTTGCTGCATTTTACAGCCTGGCTATTTCCCACATGTTTACTGAGTCTCTCACATAGCTTTTGATAATCTCCAAATGGGATTTTATATTTCTTTTTTATTCTTTTTTCCCCCAAATATGGCTTTTGTCTCACCACTTGTCCATAAAACCCAGCTTTCTGGAGTGTCCAGGCTAATGGTTGTTCTCTGAACTGTGAATCACTCTGGCATTCTCATAATTACCCTTGGCCTATTGGTGGCTTCTGTGACTAACATAATTTCCTGGTCACTGGATTTTGGTGGACAACCTCCTCTAGGCAGAGCTGTGCCATAATCTTTTCATTTTTTTTAATCATGCATTTAATAGTGCTTCACAAACTAATCACAGTATGATTTTTTATTTTTTTTTTACAACCATACCTGATCGAATTTTTTTCCAGAACTTGTTTTGACATGCCCTTGCTGTTCATAAACCTGTTTCTTTAATTTGGCTTTTTTTCTTAGGCAAGACACGGTCATTTATATGGTTTCTGAAGTGCTAGGTGCATTTGGTGTCATGTTTTCTGACTCTTTACTACTGACTACTAACTCCAACCCATTTGCATTCATTCATTTGACTCTTTTATCCAAATCAAATTAGTACTTAACAGACATAGTCACATCTTAACACCGGTGTTTGTCATGAAACAGTTAAAGTATGAATAATGCAATCTTATAAGTCATAATCTTGCAACCTGCATTAATAATAGTGAATAGTAGAATATGAGCAATTTGTTAATGGCATATTAAACCTGGCATGTACATTTTATTATTTATTGTTAAAATGGAAACGTCATGTCAAATTTTAGTAACCCAAATGATGCCACATGACATGACATTGATGTACTGTATATACCTGTTTGACTTAGAGAGATGAATGAGGACGCATTTGAGGTCCCTGAACGGAACGAGTACCGCTACCTCGTTCAGGATGAGGCTGAGGAGGAGGTCCAATATGCCCGCCGCTACTACGTCAGCCCGTTCCTGCAAGTGTCCCGCAGGTGTATGTTTTTGATTGGCTGTGGCATTGTTGCCCTTCTCGCTCTTGCCGCATACCTGGCTTACGTGGCTCAGACTCCACCCCATAGTTACACTCAGGTGCTAACAGACTGTGGTTGGCTGCATGGACGATGGGAGGACGGTGCCTATTCCCTTAAAGGTATCCCATATGCCGTGCCACCTGTCGGCGAACACCGCTGGCGACCTCCGGCAGACCTCAAAGCAAATGGAAAGTGCTGGGATGGTGTTTATGATGCCACGCATTTTCGCAGCATTTGTGCCCAGGTGCAACCACTCAGGAAAGATGGGCGCGTGATGGGTCAAGAGGACTGCCTGTACTTGAACATCTGGACACCCAGCCTGCTGACTACTGCTGGCTTGCCTGTTATGGTGTGGCTACATGGTGGAGGCTTGCACATGCTGAGCGGGCAGGAGAAAGGCTACTCACCCACTGAGGAGCTGGCGAGAAGAACACAAACTGTTTTTGTCAGTCTGAACTACAGGCTTAATGCTTTCGGCTTCATGGCTCTGGAGTTACTGAGAAAAGGTTCTCCCACCAATACCTCAGGTGAGTCCTATCATCTTTTATAAAAGCAGCGGTCGGATTAGATCTATGTTTTTATTTATCCAAACTGTTCAAACCTTCTTGGAGGACTAGTTATAGTAGTTATGGACAGATGTTCTTTAATAGACTCAAAGTGTGTGTTCCTTGTTATATAACCAGGGAGATGTGGTACAGAATTACTGAAGTGGAACCTTTTTTTTTAACGCAGGGAACTACGGCTTCATGGACCAGATTCGGGCTCTTCACTGGGTTCAGAAAAACATTCATGTGTTCGGTGGAGACCCAAAAAAAGTCACCATATTTGGTCAGAAGTTTTCTTTAATACCAGCTCCTCTATAGTTTGTTTTTTTTTTTTTTTAAAACAAGTACTATATGTGCAGTGCAGTTTGTAAATAACTTTGTAACTATGCTGGATTTAAAAGAAGTAATAACTATGATGTGGAGAGGTTGCTTTCGGCTGCTCCCTGTTCGGGGTCGCCACAGCGGACCAACTGGTCCGCACAACAACTTGGCACAGGTTTTACGGCGGATGGCCTTTCTGACACAACCCTCCCATTTTTCCGGGCTTGGGACCGGCACTGCATCCAGCGGCTGGGGTTTGGGAATTGGCTAGGAATTGAGCCCAGGCCTTCCGCATGGTAGCCACCAATGCCCATATAGATAATAACTATGATGTGGAATTATTTATATTTATTTTGGTTGTCCATATTAGTCTATATACATTATAACGTCCATATTAAGTGGATTGTGTAAAAGACACTATGGTGTGGTGCATTACCAGCTGATTATTTTCCTCTAACAGCACAGTGATTATCCAACGATTATCCAGTTTTATATTTATTAAAGCAAGACACTTTTTAATCATTTAATGTTCAAAAGAAATGTTAGTTTCTGTTATCCCTGCATGCTATAAACAGTAGTAATAAGCAGGCATTTCCTCACCAGACAACATCCCCTTCTCTCTCTCTTCCTCTCCTCTATAAACTCCTGTATTCCTTTGTCGTGAAGATTTCCTGAGTTGGGAAACTTTGACTCTAAATTGCTAACAAGCAAGACTTCTTCCATAAATTTTAAACAACCATTCCCTAAAACATATATATGTGAATGATGATACATTTTCCATCGTTTAACTATACGTTTTTAAATATATTTTTTTATTAGTTTTAGATTATGTGGACAATCTGCTGTACACATTCCCACTGTTACTACACACACAATTTAGAGAAGCCAATCAACCTACAATGCATGTCTTTGGACTGGGGGAGGAAACCGAACCCCCAACTCTGGAGGTGTGAGGCAAACGTGCTAACCACTAAGCCACCATGTCCCCCGCTATAGAAACAGTAACACATTATTATTAACCTCATTCATGTTACATCCAGAACTTCTTTCCGAGTCGTGATGTTATGTAACGATAATGCATACCTCCTGGCCAATCACCAGCATTCAACTGTGCTGTGGAATCATTTAAAAAAAAATTCTGTCCAATCAGATTTGAGAATTTAACCTTGCTATGATATAAACACATTTATAGCCTACACTGTAAACTGTGTAGTGCTGTCCAGTTAGTTTTTGTCTAACTGGACAGGTGAATGTGATTTCTCAAAATAATAATATTTTAATAAGCAATCTCTGCCATCTGATGGATGTGTGGTCTCCTGCATTACTCAAAAGCCCTGGAGACAAAGATGTTGTGCAACCCTGCGTTTCATCTTCACAAAGATGTTTATCTGAGAACGCTTCCTACAGGAATGTGTCCTAACAAATCAAGTGCACCATATAGGGCATTTTTGTGTTGCATGCATTCCTCTGGTGAGTTTAGCTGACTAATATGCTCCCATTTCCAATTCTCTTATAAGGAGAAACAGCAGTATTGGCTTTGATGAATTCACCTCAAGCTAAGGGTCTGTTTCATCGTGCGATTGGAATGAGCTCCTCGTTTGTGTCTAACACCTCTTTGGCCTCAGCCGAAAGAGACAACCTTGTGTTTTTGAAGAGAACAGGCTGCCAAGATGCCACATGCCTTCGAAAGCTCAACATAACTCAGATCCTTCAGGTGAGATGCACACAGCCAAACCCTGGATCATCATCCAACCCATTCCCATCGTTCATCTTCTGTTTCAAGCTTCCAAAACACCTGAAACTAGTAATCAATTGCAGGATTTTCACAATATCACCATGCTTCAAGTGTACAGCGTGAATAGAAACTTTTCCACTCAAGAGTTGATTTGATTTTGTGAACTTTAAATCCAGCCTCAGTTTTGTAGCAGGCTTTGCTGGCCACTAATAATATTGAGAGAAGTTCTTGATCCTGACAATCCTCATCCAGTTCATCTCTCGCTTTGGTTCTAGCCCCTCAAACAACACATATCATTAATCAAGCTAGTGCAGCTATTAATTACCTAGTTTGGGCTTGATTCAAGCAGGAACAGAGCTTGGGTTTGGTTAATGATTGTGTTGTGTGTAATGGCTTTGTGTGTAATGTGTAAAGACTTGAAAGAAAACTCTCTCTCGTTTTGTCTGCTCAGGCCATTCCATGGGAGGAATACCCATCCTGGGCAAAAGATGGACAAGCAGACATCCCTGTTAATGGAAATTCATATGGTCCAGTTGCAGTTTTAGATGGTCATGTTCTCATCACGCATTCATTTAAAGCTTGGGAGAAAGGTGGATATTACAATGACGTTCCATTCGTGGTAGGAACAACAGAGCAAGAAACTGACTTCAGGTAAACATGTTAGATTTCTTTTTCTTTTTTTTGCCAACACAAACTTAAGGCAGTAAACGTACATGTGGGTCTCTGTCTTCTCAACTGTTCTCAGTCCAACGATGAAGAACATCTCCACCTGGACATGGGACGACTACAAGTGGTTTCTATCAGGTATCCATTCTAGTTAGTGCTATAACTGTAATACCTAAAGCAGGATCTCAGAAAGATCTTTCATTCCCTCTCTTTCTCCATTCCTGTTTGTAGAGAATCTGAGACCATTTGGAGATCATGTGCTATCCCAGGCCCTGAAGCTGTACAACAGTTCTGCTCCATGTCCAACCAATGACCGGTGTCCTGAAAGACTCTATACTACTTTAGTGTCAGATATGCGAGCCAGCTGCCCCAGCAACCGACTCGCCACCCGAGCCGCAGGTCCACCAAAACATATCTGCCTTACAACCTTAAAATCTCTCCTTTTCTGATGTGGTTATTCTCTTATTGTGTGATACATAGTTGATACATTTTCATCATCTAATAGTAATAACCAAATTTTGTTTGAACTTTATTTTTAACAATTGCTGAGACTGCTCCAGTTAGGGTTGGGAGGCAGATTTTCAGCCCACATCCTGACAAAACACACCCAAAAAGTAACAAGATCACCATGGTGTACACACACTTCTGATTTGCAGTTTTCACTTTATATATCAAAACCCAGCATTTAACTGGAGCCTGGGTCGCCAGGGTTGTAATTTTCCATCAAATCAGGCTTGTTCCCTAACTGCAATTCCAGCTAATTTGTGGGCCAGAAATATTTAAACAGAACCCTGATATGAAGAAATTAGCCAAATCAGTTGAATGATAGCATTTTAAAGTAGCTTTAAGAGTTTTATATAAACACCTTTTGACCGTAAAAACTTCACCTTTAAGGTTTTCTTGTTAGTATGAGCACGTGTAAAGTTCTATAGATGAGACACTCATACCTGGAACATTGATCTGATGTGGCTTCACTTTCAAAACAAAACTTGGCGGACCGAGACGTTTATAATTCTAGCATTCAGAGGCAGTTGAACTACCTCTAAATCATTAGGAGAAGTTGAAATCAACATTGATGGATGCTCAAATATAGGCTGAGACAAAAGTATGGTCAGGTATTAAAACACCTGATTGACGTCACATCTGGCAGGTCTGGACAGCTCAGGAGTGAAGTCTTGAGTTTGGTTTGATTGCAATCTTGTATCTCTATGGTTTTGGTTATTTCCAGAGGCCTTGAAGAGCCCTGTGTACCGCTACCTGGTGACCTATACACCATCCAAAGCAGCCGATTCATCCACCTGGCTCCCTTTTCCAAGCCGCTTCTCCTTCCACGCGATGGACAGCTTGGCATTCTTCGGTGGCCTCGAGATGGCACTCGGCACGACGACCTCTAAAGACAAAGCGTTTCAGCAAACGCTCACCAAATACTTCATCCAGTTCGCAAAAGAAGGCGAGCATCTTTTGTTGTCTTAGAAATATGCTTCAAATGCTTTTATTGAGTAAACTTGCTTTTCAACAGCTCCAAAAATCTTACATCTCACAGGTAAAATGCCAGAGGATTGGCCAGAGTTCCCATCCCAGACTGCGATGCTGAATGAGACGCTTTCTGTGGCACAGAATCCATTAGCAGAGCGATGCACTCTGTGGGAAAAGAGCTTTTATTCATATGCCTGGATCAACTAATGTGGACACTCAAAACTATAGGCTTCTGTAAACAGATATGCACCAACCTTAAGCAGCTACGAGAAGAAGTCCGGCTGTTTTGTTTTGCATTTTTAACTCTATTGAGTTGGCCAAAAACTACAGGGAGGAAATATTTTATCTGCACTGAAAACTCAAGCACATTTTTGTTTAATTAATCATTTAAAAAGCAATAAGGGAAAATACATGGTGTTGAATAAGAGCTAAACTTGCTTGACTCTGCAAAACACATTAACATATGCTTTCTTAGGGGCTGCACAATAAAGTCAAAAATCTAAATGAGGATTATTTACCACCTTTGGCTAGAGTGTTAGTGGAACCGGTTCCCTTGTACTTTTATTGTTACATTCTAAAGCTTATATTCTTCAGTGTACATCATTTAGCAAGCTGGAAACTTACTGATTTATTCCTAAATTGTTCATAGAGGTAGTTACACAAGAAATTTGACATGAAAATCCTGTCATTTCAGAAAATTTCATTAATTCTTTTCGTTGATCATCAGTGCAAATGATGAATTAGATCTCTCACCTGCATTCAGGTGTTATAAATGCACATTTCTCATCCCTTCTCTTCATCTTAAAGGGTGTCTTGCTTTTGTTATCTGTGATCAGAGGGTTCCTGACCCTTCCAGGATGGAGGCTGTGATTAGAGAATCATTCTGTAGGCCTGGGCTGTGTGCTTACCCGTTACTCCTCATTCTGTCAGTGATTGGACAGGTTGACTTGTTCGATACGTGCGAGATGACTAGATGAAAGGCTCTCATTGAAAGAGGGTGCATGAAAGCACTGACGTGTGTAGACCCACATCAAAGCCCTGATTCTTTCATTTTGTGCAGCAGCTTCGTGGGGGCAGAAGCTACACCAATTTTTTATTATTTTTTTATTTCCACTGGGACTTGTTATATGTGCTTTCACATTGCTGATTTCTTTTTTTTTTTTAATATTTAGTTTTATAGACAATGATGTCAAATGATTGTATTTTGGTCAGATTTTATTTACATAAAACTTTATTTTTTCCACTGATCTACAATAAACACCTCTTTTCAGGTGAAGTTGAATTAACGTCCTATATATTTTTTTAAATCTCACACAAAGGGACAGGCAGACAAATTTCAAGAATGAACATTGAGAGTTTTCTCGAGAGCACACAGATAGCTCCTTCTTTTTTCTTTTTTTATCACAATTAGGTTTCATCCAAAAGGAAAAAAAAAAAAAATCACCTTTTGTACTGCATCTAGCAGGAAGGATCACACACGAATGTGTCAAAATCATTTAGTTAACCTTTAATCCCATTTAACAACTTAAAATTCACACCAGTTTAAGTACTGATGTACATGTAAGCAGCTGCAGAGACTTCGTCATGTCTGTGGATCTGATTCCTGCATCGATTAGATCTGCCTTTACTCTGCTCCGTCTACAGCTTGTTAAATGTATAACGACTCAAGGTTTGTTTTCAGGTTTGTTTGTTTTTTACAATCACGGGCCTAAACGAGCATGCTTGGAGAAATATCACAAAACCACAACGCTTTTCAAAATGGTTTTCAGACAACAAAATCTGATGTGTCCACCTTTACAAAGGAGGGTGACATATTGCACATCAGCTCATTCTTTGTCTAATTAAAACATTCGAAACATTTCAAATTGGAAGATCGTGAACATCGAAAGCTACCTCACTCATCCAGATAAGGGCAATATCCATTTGCAGTCACTGGACCTCACACACTTCCAAATCAACTTAAAAATATAACCATCTCGATTCCCTTTCTGTGGGAGGTCATGAATGCACACACCCATGAAAAATATAATACCACTTAAATACAAAAAAAAAAAAAAAAAAAAAGCTATGAAAACATTTAAGAGCTAAGGATAAATTTGGTTATACATATTTCATAGAGAATACTTAAATCAAATTCTATGAAATCTCAGACCAGTAATATGGCATAAAAAAAAGCCAGCACGGTTAGTTTCAACAGAAAGCACTCTGGTTCTGAAAAACACACTTTCTACATCTTTGAGGACTTGTTACTAGAAATATTTTTCTTAAAAATCAAGAAAGAAATACTGTCAGTGTGTGTGCGCGTGTGTGTGTGTGTGTGTGTGAGAGAGAGAGAGAGAGAGAGAATCTACAAAGGCCTGTAGGCAGACTGGGAGAAGGGATAAGAAGGTCCTGCGTTGTGCCTGTCTCCTCCTTTCCTTTTCTGTATTTTCTTCTTCTGTGCTTCAGGTACAATTCATTAGAGGAAAAAAAACAAACAAAAAAAACAGATCCAGTCAGCAGTGTGGTATGTCCTGTTTGATGTCATTTCCTTTCCTGTTCAAGTCATGCAGTTCTGTCAGTAAGAGCCATAACGGTCCTAAAAAGAGAATGAGAGGAAGTTAGGATACTGAACATGACTGGAAGTGGAACAACAGAAACTTTCAACTTTTCTCTGATGGTGCAATAACTACAATCTGGACTAGCTTCTAATATATAGTTAATAATGCATAAGAGTAACTGTATTATTTAAATCCTATAATAATAATAAAAAGGGTCATAAGAAATAATTGCTGCAATTATATTGTATTAGCAACTTTTAAATTCTCCTTTACTCCTGTCCAGAGATCAGCGTGCCTTCGGGTTATGACTCAGGTCTTTTGCATCAGCGTCACAGACTTTGGGAAAATCATTCAACTTTTAACAGATAAATTTCTGCTTTGTCCCTTTCATTTGCATTCTGCATTGCATTCACATGAGTGGCACCCCACTGTAATGTTGTTACATATGAACGGTGTCATTCAAAATCCAAATGATGCCATGGCCCGCCATAGATGGAAGCCAAGACAGCGTAATTGGCCTCCTCAGTGGGAGCGATGGCATTACTCTCTGTCCTGTATCGATCACAACACTAACCAATCATGAGCATCTGAGGTCATGTATGCAGAAGAGGGCAGATAGTTCTCTCCTCTAAATGCATGTTCTGTAGTTTGTGAGCTTTACATTTTTCTGAGAAAATGTCTTAGCCTTCACCCTCCCTGTTTGGTAGCTGTTCTGTGATTCAGTCTCAGTCTCTTGATATGTGTCTCTTGCATCAGATGTTATGATGTCAGGAAAACACCAAAATGTGCAGTACATTTGACAGCCCCCATATGTCACTATTAAGTCACACTAATTATTCCCCTTACCTGAATGGTGTTCATAACACCGTTTGCCAGCACAGCCATCTTTCCAGCCACAGTCTTCACGCCTTGCTTAAACTGGGCCATGTCTGGTCCAGAGGGAAGCACACTCTCGAATCCTGATCCACCTACAGAACAAACAACTCTATAAGTGTAAGCACAAGTGGTCCATCTTCCAGTTACACAATATTATGTTGCTCACCTGATGAGCGGCTGCTTCCGTCCCCAAACAGATCAGCAGAGCTAATAGATGTACTGCTGGACATGGTCTCCAAACGAGCCTTGGCCTCATACTGAAACACAGATTAAAGAGGTCTGAGGGATACTTAGTTTAACCAAACAAAAAGACTGACATGAGTGATTCATTATCAAGAAGAAAATCCTTTTTATTTCCCAGGAGTGAACAGTTGAACAGGTATGCGTAACAGTGAACATGTGCAAGCTGCTTTCCTGCTGTCGGTACCTCAGCATTGCTCTCGCGGCCGAAGAACATGTCAGACGAGATTGCTTTAGCATTAGCGAACTTCTGCCGTGCCTCGCTGGACTCTGCGACGGGCATGGAAGCTTCTGGCTTCCTTCTGCTGGGCAACCTGATAATACCAGAAACCTCTCAACCACGCTTTCAGCTACTTAACATCCATGACAATTCTACACTACTGATATTTTTCTAGAAATATCAGGCCAATTATGTAAAATCTATGTAAATGTGTATGCTTGTGCTCTAACAAACCTTTCCCCAATTGGCTGGATGCTGGAGATGGTGACTTCAGTCTCTTTGGGCTCTTCCTTTTCTAAAGCCCAGGCGGAGAATGAGGCGGAGCTTGAATCAGTATCCCACCGTGAGCCAAAGCTGTCTCCTGTACTGAAGGGGTTGTCTTTGTACCTGCCATGGCACATCACACAGACACAAAAATTTGAGGGAATTTATTTACTGCACATTCAAAAATAAGAACAGGAGCAGAATATAGGTTTGGTGCATATTATTTTATCTGACGTTTTTTTCAATGTGCGCAGACACGTGTCACACGGTAAACAAACAGCAATCACTGCTGCACCTGTCAGTGTGTTTGTTTAAGTAAGATGTAGTCAGCTTACATCAGATGTAACCCTTGAGATGTTGGGGAAAAATAACAGGCAGATGTGAACACACACCCACACACACACTATCATTTAAGTGTGCTCATTGACGACGCAGCCCCAGTCACTTACTTTGGTGGTCCAGAGGTAAACCCGGGCTCATCAAACATGTCCAGTCTGGAGCGAGAGGAGGACTTTGAGTTCACGGGGGTCTCCTGCTCAATCACCTGCATTTCTGACATCACAGAGTGTGACACAACACTGGAGAAGGAAGAAATAAAAAGAAGAATGGGGGGAAAAAAACATGAGATTACTCTTTTTAATGACCAACTCACTAGCGTAACAATCTGCAGAAATTATATCGAAATCAGTGTTTAAACTGTGCAGTGCACGTTCAGCACTTTTCCTTCCCTGCAACTCAATGAATTCAATAAAAAGCCCTGAAATTCTGGCTGATATGTTTGGTGTGACATTTGCTTCTTTAGTTTTGTTTGCAACTATATGAAAGTTTCTCTCGCATTATTTAGCATACTAATATACTTGATTTAAATAACATTAAGTTCAATATCACAAACTGATCTTGATTATGCAAATATGCAGATATTTTATGCTACTAAATTAGTGCTGCAATTTTTTATGATTAATTATAATGGATGTTTTAGCTAGCCAGGGATTAGTGATGTATATATTTTTTCCCCTTCTTTTTCCTCACTAAATTGTGCAAAGATCAGAATCAGCACCATCACCAGAAAGTAAACAATAAATCTTCACTTTAGCAAATAGTGTTTTTTTTAAACCAACCTTTATTTAAATATACACTTTTTTTGCCCCTTTTAATAAAGAAAAAACATATTTCAACTGCTTTATGTTCAAATTTGTTGATTTTATTTTTTGGCATCATCACCCAGCCATATACTAAAAAACCTATTGGCTACACTACCTTAGCATAGCTCCCCAGTTATGTTGTCTAAAGAAGCAAACATGTCAGACACCAAAAATGTCTCAGCTGAGGGAAAAAATACATAATGTAGAATAAGTGTAACAGAGGACAAAAAGTTACCTCCTGGTTCCTAAGCCCATACCGAGCCTCTCAGCCTGCTCCCTCTTCTTCCCCTCCAGGTTCTGCAGCCTCTTCTCTTCCATCTTCCTGTCAATCTCCAGCTCTTTGTAGGCCAGGCGCATTGAGGCCACGCTGAACCAACAAAACACAACAGGGTGTGAGAATAAAGAACATTCATATTCAATTAGTTCCAAACGTATGAATCCAGTTAGGTCCAAAAATATGAACTCCACCAAAACTTTGTTTCACTCATAGTAATATTACATTTCCTGGTTGATATGCATTATTTAAAAAAGCAATATTTAAAATGGGGACAATTTTTTTTCCTGCTATTTGACAACCTCTCACATATTCTTGCGCATACTGTCTTTCATCTTGACTCCATCCGGTCGTGTGTTATGCTTTCTCATGCCTACTACTTGCAGTCAGGGAGGAACACACTTACATTAGTAAAGGATATGTTCAGTGATCCGCAAGGAGCACTTCAGTGTCTCAGTTGATAAAACTGGATGTCTTGACATTTTTAAAGATGGAGTACAGCAGATAAGTAAGAACAACTTCTAACTATTTGGATTCATTTAATGTGAAGGGGTACCAGTTCTAAGCATTTCTGTAAAGTACACATTTCACTTGCTAGGCTTATCACTAGTGTTGTTATTGTTGAATCAGAGGCTGTTTACATGTTATTAAGAATTTGGTTGATTTATCACTGACAAACTTCTATTACATTAAATAAGAAAGGTATTTTGGGAGGCACGGTGGCTTGGTGGTTAGCACGTTTGCCTCACACCTCCAGGGTTTGGGGGTTTGATTGCCGCCTCTGCCGTGTGTGCGTGTGTGGAGCTTGCATGTTCTCCCCGTGCCTCGGGGGTTTCCTCCGGGTACTCTGGTTTCCTCCCCTGGTCCAAAGACATGCATTGTAGGTTGATCGGCATCTCTAAATTGTCCGTAGTGTGTGATTGCATGACTGAATGAGAGTGTGTATGCGCCCTGCGATGGGTTGGCACTCCGTCCAGGGTGTATCCTGCCTTGATGCCCAATGACGCCCGAGATAGGCACAGGCTCCCCGTGACCCGAGAATAGATCGGATAAGCGGCAGACAATGAATGAATGAATGAATGAATGAACAAAGGTATTTGTGAAATTTATCATTATTTTAAGTTCTGTAAAAGGTGAAGCAATTAATAATTTCAGTAAGCAACAACTGCTACAATATGCACTATACTTTAAACCTGCTTTCCATTACATGTGATCATCTTTTTCCCTAGTATTCCACCCATACCCTCAGGTCACCTATGCACTGCCTATATGCTATTTCTCAATCAAAACTGGCTTCTCTAGGGTCTCACCCAAACATTTACAGTTAACGCTCCATGTTCAAGTTGCTTTCAATGGCCTGGTTGAACCAAAAGCTTCACCGAAACCTCGGTTTTCTCTGTGCTCTTTGTGAACTCACATCGACTCCTCAGCCTGTTTCTTAGCCTCTGCAGCCTGCTCCTCTCTCAGCTTCTCGGCCACTTGTGCCTGCTTCTCCACCTCGTTGAAGCTCTTGCTGCTCACTTTCTGGGCCCCGAGACCCTTCTTAGCCCCGAGCTGAGGACAAAACAAAATACACATCAGGACAAAGATTTTCCTCAACAGAAATGCTTAATTTGCATTAACTATTACAAAGAGTGATTCTGAGGTAGATCTACAGCTTCTCTGACTTGACTTATTTAGGAAGGTCATTTTTTTAAAATCAGTGGTCCTGTTGAGGCAGAGTTTGAGCAGCAAAGTTGATGCTAGTCTGACACCTGCTGGTGGAAAGAGAGTTGCATCAACAAACGAGACTTGGGTGGCCAAAAAGGAGATCAAAATCATAAAACATACCCCTTTCTTTGCAGCAACCGGCTTCTTCTTTCCGATAATGGAAGGTCTCGCTTCTAAAAAGGAAAAAAAAAACGTGCGTTGTTAAGTTAACACGTCTTCCTGTTTATCAGTTACATGATAGCGCTATTAGTTTGAGCTTTATAAAACCCCAAGCCAGCAAAAAGAGCAACAGACCAAGGCTGCAGTTCTCTTGATATAATACACCACCATATGAGTATTGATGGTGCTAATGACGCTCGTATCAAGGCATAGCCAACTTTACACAATCGGGCTAAATGAAGCCTGAGCCTTCTGAGACCCACTAAACGGAACAAAATGGAGAAGTTGGGCCTGATTAACCACGCAGGCAAATATGCACTCCATATACTGAACGAGAAAGAAAGCATGCCTAATCTCATTATTCCAGTGCAATAATTCTCCGCGGACTTCAGCGTGCATCGGCTGTATTCAGAAAGACTTTTAAGATAACAAGCTTGCCGTCCAGAGAGGTTCCACGTCGTAGCTAAAGCACTTTTGATGACATCACTGCTAGGACTAATGCACTGGATGTGTGCACTTTAGAGTTTGGCTACTGTAACTGATGGGACAGGCTTTCAGATTAAATTCGAAAGTCCGGCTAAAGTCGTGACCGAAGGTTAAAAAGTTGGCTTATTTGCAATAGCTCTTCCTTTAGTATTTGACTTGAATTTAATTGCCCAACTATAGAAAGCAACAAAAAAAAAGCTGCTTATAAAATGAAACGTAATGGCATGTTAGACTTTGAGAGCCACTTCAGAGCTCATCACCTTGCAATAGTGTTAGTAGCGAACTTGCTACAACTTCACCGGCAAGACGTTAGGGTCGCCATTCAGATGTTAATAAGAGTCGGGAGGCTGCAAGTGTAATTATGTGTAGTTGAAGACCAAGCAGGTGGGTTACAATTCAACTAAGCATGACTCATGCAAAGAAACATGCTGCTGATATGCAGCTAGCCAGGAGGCCAATTCCAAACCACTCAAATCACCTTTAAGAGGCTGTGGCTCATCAGATGCCAATCTCATCGAGTTGTCTACATTAACAAAACAGACATGACTGTTACTCAAGAGAATCAAATTATACAATGCTACTGGTCATAATTTGTTCCCATTCTTGGAAATAATGTTTCCGTATTTTCACAACCATACAGTGTTATGATGTGGTTACACAAAACTCGATACATTACAGGGTCCTCCTCTCAGGTGATGATAAATAAAAGTAATGTAGGTGAGTGTAAATAAATTAGATTTTTGTTACAAGGAAGGGTCAAGATTAAGGATTGCACATATTCAACCACAAGTGAAGAAGCCATTATTACAATGGCAGATGGGTTGGAACAGGGTCAAACCGCACACAGGCTGACCGAGGCAAAATCAAAGCAAAACCTGAATGCAAATAATTAGTGAAAATGTATCATGAATATATAAAGATTTGAAATGGATATGAAGTTTTAAAATGGTTCTAAAGCAGGTGTGTGGTTGTGATGTTTTTGTCTCTTTGGTGCAGTGGAATTATCAATGTTGATGGAAAATGGCATACACTGGAATGCAGGTGTCTCCAATATAGGCTGCTTTTCAGATAAGGATAAGAAGCAAAGTATTTTTACACTCACTCCCTCCCTCCCTCACCATTGCCTCTCTCCCTCCCTCACTTCTCTGCCTCCCTCCCTCACTTCTCTGCCTCCCTCACCTCAATTCCCTCCTTCCCTCTGTCCCTCCCTCACTTCAATTCCCTCCTTCCCTCTGTCCCTCCCTCCCTTCAATTCCCTCCCTCCCTCTGTCCCTCCCTCCCTCACTTCCCTCCCTCACTTCCCTCCCTCACTTCCCTCCCTCACTTCCCTCCCTCACTTCCCTCCCTCACTTCCCTCCCTCACTTCCCTTTTTTTTTTTTTTTTGTCCCTTAACTCCTAAACATGAAATTCCATTGCAAGTGTCTAGTGCATCTAAGCTGCCCGTAATGTGCCTGCTACATGACTGGTACTGCAAAGACTCCCATCAATCATCTTTTAGACATACAAGATGGCACAATAGCGCCATATTAGGCTCAGCTGAACAGGTTATGTGTGCATTATTTCAGACATTCACCTTCAGACACAAACCCCAGGTTCTGGCTCCAGAGTTGCATCCTGATATCTCTAATTTGTACCTTTCATGTGGTAGTTAAGCTCACTCTTTTCAAAGCAGTTTACCAAGGGTGGCAAGGGTGTATTAAGGATCATTCTGATCAAGCCCTGAGGTTAAGAGACGTACATAAGCCAAGGGTGTCAGGGACTCAGCAATGGTCACAAGTTGAGTATAAGGAATGAGGAAAGAATCAGGTCATTAGTACATGCAGCAGAAATTAGGTTGTTGGTCTTGCTCTCCATCATAGGGTAAAGAGCTTGATAAACTGGGAGAGCCTCAGAGTAATGCCCCTACTCCTCTGAATCAAATGAACCCAGCTAAAGGAAGTTTGGGCCCTGGTCTGCTAGTGCTGTTTCAGGTCACATCAAACTGGACAGAAACTCCAGAGCAGACTCAGGATGTGCTAGAAGGATCATATCTCACAGTTGGCTTCGGAATGTCTGGGGATCCTCCAGGAGGAGTTGGAATCCCTGGATGGAAATAGTGATATCTGGAGTGACCTTTTTAGCCTGTTGCCTCTGTGACCCCCAGCAGGAACAGCAGAATGAAAATGAATGAATGCATGAATATTAAAACGTAGTTGGCTTTGATGTA
>JAUCMX010000004.1:24294714-24324714 GCA_033459395.1 Hemibagrus guttatus
ATTGACTACCCATGTGTGCGTATTTGAGCACACATACGCAAGATAAATAAACTTTGCATTCAGTGTAACACGTCTTTCTCAATAAACTACTGACGTGTCACTAAAACTTTATATATAAAATATATAATATTATAATCTATTAAGTTTAAGAGATTAGAATGCAATTTTTAATCATAGAATCTCCTAAGGTTTTTTAAAATAAAAATTTTTTATTTTTTTTTTTAAATATACAAAGTGGTAGAGTATTTCAGCAGATGTGAGCAAACCTACACACTGTAATACGTACTGCTCAGCACAAAAATGTCTTTGAGACTCATTATCATCTTCTGGACACATCACTCAGCCTTAACCTGTGATAGATGCAATAACTTACATGAAACTGCCAGAAATATCAATTCTCTAAAAATCCTTTTAAATGTATGTCTATATTGTATGGCTCTGTGTTATAAACGTGGCCAATCATTTTAAGTTTTCATCTGAATTTTGGTGTGAGATGATAGAAAAGTGTGTATGGTAGTGTCTCCAGAAAAACATTTCCTATAGGATATGAGAGTGTCTTTACTGACATGGCAATTTAGACTGGATATAGAAGATTACCTGAGGTTATTTCTGCTGGTCATTTTCAAGAAAATACACCAAAAACCTTCCAGATATGTCTATAGAAATGACTGACACACACTATATTGCCAAAAGTATTGGAACACCCCACCAAATCACTGCATTCAGGTGTTGTCTCGGTCCCTTAGTTCCACTGAAAGAAACTCTTAAGGCTTCAAGACATTTTGGACGAGAAGGCCTGGCTCGCAGTCTCCGCTCTAATTCATCCCAAAGGTGTTCTATCAGGTTGAGGTCAGGACTCTGTGCAGGCCAGTCAAGTTCCTCCATACCAAACTCGCTTATCCGTGTCTTTATGGACCTTGCTTTGTGCACTGGTGTGCGGTCATGTTGGAACAGGAAGGGGACATCCCCAAACTGTTCCCACAAAGTTAGGAGCATGAAATTGTCCAAAATGTCTTGGTATGCTGAAGCATTAAGAGTTCCTTTCACTGGAACTAAGAGGCCAAAAAAAACAACACCTGAATTCAATGATCTGGAGGGGTGTCCCAAAACTTTTGGCAATATAGTGTATGTTAACTGGAGTAAAATCCCAGAAACATTCTGATATAATTTTATTTATATTACCACACAACTAATCCAATCCAAATTGAGCTTAATTCAGCAAAATGTTATATACTGTAAAAATCGTATGCTTGGACTAAATCTTGGTTTAAAGACAACGATTTTAAGAATGATTAAAATGACACGGAACACATTAAAGCAAACACTATTTAGTCTTTATTATTGAGTCTAAAGAGTGTACTTATAAATCAATAAGGCTTCAACTATTCGATCAAATTTCTTATCGTGAACGTTAACGGAGGAAAACAGCCGGTTAACTGAACCGAAAATGCTAACGTTAGCAAATAAGCTCTAGTAATATTCCTCCTATCAAGCTTGCTTTCTTTATTTAGATATATTAAAATCATTTAACTTTCGTTAGCTCGGGTATTTCAGTAGTTTTTGCTCTGTGTGATGAAACTGACGTGGCTAATGGAAAACTTGACTTGAAGCGAGCAGGCTAACCGGATAACTAGCTGAACAGCAAACAGGATAACTAGCTGTACCGGATAAACAGTTAAACCAACACAAAATATTCGAGCTGGTTTAGGAAAGGGAATTCGAGATGTCCGTGAAGTCACACGGACAGTTATAAAGACTATAGAGCCTGAAGCCGAAAGAGAAGCTGGCCGGTTATAGCGCCGTTATGACGCTAACTCAGCTGTATCCGAGTTAAAGGCCCGAGTCAAACACCGGCTTAGCAGAGACAAGGCGGAAAAATGACACGTAATCACACAACTTCAAAAAGGTCAACATTCAGACAACACCAATAAACACCGCGACACTCGAGCTGTGACACCGTTAACACCGCGTCTGTCCGTGTTTACCTTGTTAGTGGGAATCGAGCGAAGTCTTTTAAAAACTGTAAGAATTTCAGTCTTGTTCGGTTCCGACGCCATCTTGCCAGCTTAGCAGTGTGAAGCGAGACACTGAGAGACACGAAGTCCTCTTCTGCGGAAGGTTTTTGTCTCCCAAAATAAAAGCATAATATCGTGCCTCTATAAAGATTTACTTTATTATTAGTAGTAGTAGTAGTAGTACTTGCTATAACTTAATTACTAATTGTTTTATTACGTACTATTTTTACTTTTGTCATCTACAATTTTGTTAATATTAATATATTGCTGCTGCTGCTACTACTACTACTATTCATAATAATAATAATAATAATAATAATAATAATAATAATAATAATAACTTTACTTAATAACTTACTTAATAATAGTAACGTACATTTTGTCAATATTAACTTACTACTACTAATAAAAATTAGTAGTAGCTTTTACAAAGCATCATTTGTTATATTATTAAGTTTCATTTTTAGCAAACACATGGTAGCTTTTCGAAAATTTAAAATTAAAAGTCCAGTCCTTCGCTGTTCACTGCCAAGGTGAAGACCAGCTTGTTGAATTCCAAATAACTCTCTAATCCCTTCAAAGCCGCACTATGCCATAATAACATGAGCACCCTACCTAGTGTACTAGATAGTCTAATAGAAGATGTTTAGTATTTAACCTTTGTTTCGTTGTCAAGGAAGCGCGTCTGTGGTTGTCAACCATACAAAAACTATTAGTTGCGCGCGTTTATGAGTCCTTTAAGCGATAATTTAGCTGAGGAATTGATAATAATAGACGTATTTAAGATGTACGAATTGAGAGAATGTCTGATGCTTTGCGAAATAGGTATATTTATGCTCCAAAAAAGAAACTGCGGTGTTTAGAAAGTCAGAGCGCTGACATAACATCGTCTAGAGTCAGCTAGCTAGGCACTTTAACAGGAGGTTAACAGAATGATCCTTCATCATCATCATCGTCATCATCATCATGCCTTTTTTTCTTGGCAAGCCAGAAATCCAGAGCATTTCTGAAAAAGCTCTTCTTCAGGATGCAAATGACGAAGGACACTCTTTTTTATTCGTATCCTTTTCTCCGTGTGTTCCAATATGACAAAATGCATTGTAACATTTATTTACAACTTGTAGCTTATGGAGGAACCTTTTATAACCTTGGTGAATTTATTCTCTGGTGATTGCTGAGAAATTAGGACGTGTAGTGATAGACCTCAAGGTTAAATCCTTCAATTCAATTTATTTGTATAGCACTTTTAACAATGGACATTGTGTCAAAGCAGCTTTACAGAAGTACATCGATCAGGCATAACATTATGAGCAGTGACAGGTGAAGTGAGTAGCACTGATTATCTCCTCATCATGGCACCTGTTAGTGGGTGGGATATATTAGGCAGCAAGTGAACATTTTGTCCTCAAAGTTGATGTGTTAGAAGCAGGAAAAATGGACAAGCGTAAGGATTTGAGCGAGTTTGACAAGGGCCAAATTGTGATGGCTAGACAACCGGATCAGAGCATCTCCAAAAGTGCAGCTCTTGTGGGGTGTTCCCGGTCTGCAGTGGTCAGTATCTATCAAAAGTGGTCCAAGAAAGTAACAGTGGTGAACCAATGACAGGGTCATGGGCAGCCAAGGCTCACTGATGCACATGGGGAGTGAAGGCTGGCCCGTGTGATCCGATCTAACAGATGAGCTACTGTCCTATGAGCAAATTGCTGTAGAAGTTAATGCTGGTTCTGATAGAAAGGTGTCAGAATACACAGTGCATGACGGGTCAGGGCCGTTTTGGCAGCAAAAGGGGGACCAACACAATATTAGGCAGGTGGTCATAATGTTATGCCTGGCCTGTGTATTGAATCATAGAAAAAAGGAGAGGAGAGGCTCCAGATAAAGTACTTACTTTAGATGAATGAATGAAAACAATTAAATTAGTCCCTTTTAATACTTAATCATTGTAACATACATAAGATATCTTAATAAGTGCACTTCCCTTAGTTACATACCATGTATGACTGTACATTTTAGTCATCGTAGAAATGGGTGTAATCGTTTATGTAAAGGTGGACTGGGAACAAAAATCAGCAAGTGAATTTGTCCAAAGTGAAAAAGTAAAAGAGTACCAGTGCAATCAAAAACCAATGCAAATCTATGCTGGTCATTTTTTAATACAATCCTTTAATCTTTTAACTGACTTTTAATTTGTAAATAGTTTTTTTTTCCTGCTGCTACTTTTTTATTGCAAGACTCAAAGAGACTCAAACCTAAACCCAGACTATCCAGGGCTTCTTGTTTAACGAGGACCATGAATCAATTTTAGTTTGTCTGTTGTATATTCCAAACAACTGACTGTTAAACACGTCTTTAACTCACCACTTCATCAGAAATATTAGAGCAGGTCTGGATGGAGAGGCCGACGATGACAGGCAACTTCTGGTCCAGGAACAAAAAGCTTGTCGAGCTCGAGCCCGTCAGTACTGCCTGGAAACCAACCGGCGTAGAAAGTGAGATTTTCTATCACTCAAGTGGTTCACTGCAGCTCATAATCATTTCTTACAGTGCATGTTAAAATCCACCTTTTCTGTTAAACTTTCATGGACTAATGTAACAAAAACATTATTTGAAATAGTGCTTAAGTACTTAATCTCTTACTTAAGCAAAAGTAATGCTTCCATATAGGCATATTTAATTTTTTTTTAAATTCCAACACTGTCAAAACACATCTTATCTCCTCCTACAACACACTCCTCATCTTATTGCCTGGGAATGTTGTAAACATCTGTCCCATGATGAAGCTGTCTGTGTTCTCCATAAATCGATCCCTGGCTTTGAAAAAGCATTATATGTATTATTAGAATGTTACTATTATTATCTATAGCTTAATTCTTATTCAGAACAACCATATTCTAAACCGTATACAGTATATTTGTAATTGAATTCATTACATGAACTGCAAAGCACACAGGCAGAGGAATCTGTAAGCATATCAGTGTATCAGCTTCGGTTTCTGACCTAGGGTAGGCTCGTGTAAGAGAAGCACACGTACATGTCATAGACGCCGTTATTCAACACTTTAGTTTTCGACTAGGATTTACTCTCATGAAATAGATCCTGTAATCAGTAACAGTAAAGTCACTTAGATTAGACATCAGTAATTGGACTACTCAGTAAGTTAGGTGTGCGACAACAATCACTTAGGGGTGAGACTGAGACTGTGTGTGTGTGTGTGTGTGTGTGTGTGTGTGTGTGTGTGTGTGTGTGTGTGTGTGTGTGTGTGTGTGTGTGTGTGCTGGGTTAAAATAATCAACAACATGGTGCTGTGATGTGGCACAGTGTGAGCTGGAGTTACAGTTTCCATCCTTAATTTAATTATTTTCAATTATTTTCCAGCGACAGTTTCTCAGTGATTAATGAATAATTAAAAACACCAAATAATTTATTCAGAGTTGCATTTTAGTTACATTTAATGTGGTGGAATGTCTGTGAAAGGAGTTATGTCCTGTTATCACTTACCTTATGGCAAATCTGTTTTTACCTTAATAATAATAATAATAATAATAATAATAATAATAATAATAGGGGGGGCACGGTGGCTTAGTGGATAGCACGTTTGTCTCACACCTCCAGGGTTGGGGGTTCGATTCCTGCCTCCGCCATGTGTGTGTGTGGAGTTTGCATGTTCTCCCCGTGCCTCGGGGGTTTCCTCCGGGTGCTCCGGTTTCCTCCCCCAGTCCAAAGACATGCATTGTAGGTTGATTGGCATCTCAAAATTGTCCGTAGTGTGTGATTGCGTGAGTGAATGAGAGTGTGTGTGTGTGCCCTGCGATGGGTTGGCACTCCGTGCAGGGTGTATCCTGCCTTGATGCCCTATGACGCCTGAGATAGGCACAGGCTCCCCGTGACCCGAGTGTAGTTCGGATAAGCGGTAGACAATGAATGAATGAATAATAATAATAATTGTTATTATTATTATTAGTAGTAGTAGTAGTGTTTACAAAACATCCTTTGTCATATTATTAAAATTCCAGTCTTTTTTTTTTTTATTTGTATCTTAAGGGCTTGCATAAATTTCATATACCTGAATACAAACCCGATTCCAAAAAAGTTGGGACTCTGTACAAATTGTGAATAAAAAAGGAATGCAATAATTTACAAATCTCATAAACTTATATTTTATTCACAATAGAATATAGATAACATATCAAATGTTGAAAGTGAGACATTTTGAAATGTCATGCCAAATATTGGCTCATTTTGGATTTCATGAGAGCTACACATTCCAAAAAAGTTGGGACAGGTAGCAATAAGAGGCGGAAAAGTTAAATGTACATATAAGGAACAGCTGGAGGACCAATTTGCAACTTATTAGGTCAATTGGCAACATGATTGGGTATAAAAAGAGCCTCTCAGAGTGGCAGTGTCTCTCAGAAGTCAAGATGGGCAGAGGATCACCAATTCCCCCAATGCTGCGGCCAAAAATAGTGGAGCAATATCAGAAAGGAGTTTCTCAGAGAAAAATTGCAAAGAGTTTGAAGTTATCATTATCATTCCATTCGCCGTTGCCGGCTAAAACTCTATAGGTCAAAAAAGAAGCCATATCTAAACATGATCCAGAAGCGCAGGCGTTTTTTCTGGGCCAAGGCTCATTTAAAATGGACTGTGGCAAAGTGGAAAACTGTTCTGTGGTCAGACGAATCAAAACTTGAAGTTCTTTTTGGAAAACTGGGACGCCATGTCATCCGGACTAAAGAGGACAAGGACAACCCAAGTTGTTATCAGCGCTCAGTTCAGAAGCCTGCATCTCTGATGGTATGGGATTGCATGAGTGCGTGTGGCATGGGCAACTTACACATCTGGAAAGGCACCATCAATGCTGAAAGGTATATCCAAGTTCTAGAACAACATATGCTCCCATCCAGACGTCGTCTCTTTCAGGGAAGACCTTGCATTTTCCAACATGACAATGCCAGACCACATACTGCATCAATTACAACATCATGGCTGCGTAGAAGAAGGATCCGGGTACTGAAATGGCCAGCCTGCAGTCCAGATCTTTCACCCATAGAAAACATTTGGCGCATCATAAAGAGGAAGATGCGACAAAGAAGACCTAAGACAGTTGAGCAACTAGAAGCCTGTATTAGACAAGAATGGGACAACATTCCTATTCCTAAACTTGAGCAACTTGTCTCCTCAGTCCCCAGATGTTTGCAGACTGTTATAAAAAGAAGAGGCGATGCCACACAGTGGTAAACATGGCCTTGTCCCAACTTTTTTGAGATGTGTTGATGCCATGAAATTTAAAATCAACTTATTTTTCCCTTAAAATGATCCATTTTCTCAGTTTAAACATTTGATATGTCATCTATGTTGTATTCTGAATAAAATATTGAAATTTGAAACTTCCACATCATTGCATTCTGTTTTTATTCACAATTTGTACAGTGTCCCAACTTTTTTGGAATCGGGTTTGTATATTTGATAAATGAATACAGCCACTTTTTTACTATTTCTATTAATTAAAAGAATAGTGGTTTAGATTGGATGCTCAAATTCATGTACTGATACCATCCGATTTTCTCAGTTTAGTCATTCACATTTATTGTTTAAAAACAATAAAAAAAAATAGAATACATAGTGAATAAAGTACATAAACACACACAACCTCCATGTGTTCCTTTATGACCAGTTGGCATTAACATTAGTTAAAAAGACCTTTTTTTTTTATTATAGTTAATTTATTTTGTTACATTCTGGCATTTTGGCAGACGCCCTTATCCAGAGCAACTGAAATTTAGCTCATTTTATACAACTGAGCAATTGAGTGTTAAGAGCCTTGCTCAAAGCAGCTTGGTGGACCTGGGATTCAAACTCACAATCTTCCAATTAGTAGTCCAATGCTAATGTTGTTAATGTAATTATGTATTAATTATCTCTACTGAAGTGAATGTTCATTCATTCACTCATTGTCTACCACTTATCCAAGCTATTCTCGGGTCACGGGGAGCCTGTGCCTATCTCAGGCGTCATTGGGCATCAAGGCAGGACACACCCTGGACAGAGTGCCAACCCATCGCAGGGCGCACACACACACACACACACACTCTCATTCACTCACGCAATCACACACTACGGACAATTTAGAGATGCCAGTCAACCTATAATGCATGTCTTTGGACCGGGGGAGGAAACCCCCAAGGCATAGGGAGAACATGCAAACTGCACACACACGGCAGAGGTGGGAATCAAACCCCCAACCCTGGAGGTGTGAGGCAAACGTGCTAACCACTAAGCCACCATACCCCCCTGAAGTGAATATGATAAAAAAAATAAAACAAGAAACATATTGGGATGTATCGGAACATTGAGAAAGGGCACAGTCCTCTATCCTGATGCCTCTAACTGGAACAAAATTCTGACACCCAAGACTCCTTCAATATGGACTGCTTCCAGAAACCTTCACCATATCAAAAATGATATGTTTATCTTTGTTAAACGACAGTATTTTTTTAAATTCCATTTGTTATTCTGTTTAAATGGTGGAGCATCTGCCATACAAGTCCTTGTGGATGGCAGACCCGATAACATATTAGATCAAACTAAGTTAATATAAGCCTGTGATGTGCCTCGCAGATGGCACTATTGGCAGAACTGCTGTTATGTAAGTAATAACAAACGACAGACTGTGCACTGATATGAAAATAATCCACTGTATGTAGGCCGAGGTGACGCAAAATGACGTGTTATTTTTGTATAATCATATGGTCTAGAGTGTGTTATTCTTCTTATACCACAGCAATTTGCCAAAGATTACAGTGTCTCATTTATTAATTTTTTTATTAATAAAAAAGTAGAGTAGAGTAGAGTTTATTGTTAAATTTAATGTTGTGGAATAAACAAGAGGCAAGTTTGTTCCTTTTATTACTTGATATAGCCATGATACAAAAAAATGTTGTTCCAATGTGGAGCATTTGCTGTAAAAGTCTGTGTGTGTGAGTTACAACATATTAGAATGAATGCATTAATATAAAGATGTCACAGCCGGAAAGTTGTGTTGTCATATAAATATATTATACATATAATTATATTTTCTGACCAAATGCTGTGGTATAATATTCCGTTTAAAAAATAGAGTAAGGTTTCTAGTTTCTCTTGCCTATATTGACACAGCTGGAATAGTAAGATGCGTATAGCTGCCAGTGGAATTATGTATGCTCTTTCATTAGATATTTACATGTCTGTCTCCTACACATCCATACCTCTCAGGGTGCTGGAGGACAGGAGGAGGCAACGGGACTTTCAGGAGCAGAAGCTGAGGGAGAGCATCCTCCAGCAGCGTAAGCAGAGACTGCAGGAAGCTACAGAGCGTTTTCAGAGAGCTCACCTCCCTCCGTCTCAGAGGAGAAGACCAGGTTAGCTTTCTGTCCTCATACAACCAAATCTGTGCCTGATCTCCCATTTCAGTTCATTAAGGGAAATTCCATTCAAGTGTCAAGTGTTCTGTGGAAATAAAACATTACTTATGCACATTTCATTTTTAGCATCTTGGAAAAGAGGATCATTTTGTGTATTATTAGCACCAAACACACCTCAAATCCAATGGGTCATCAGGGTTCTTAGAGAGAAGTTGGATTAAGATAAATCCAATAACACTCTTTCTCTGATTTAAGACATCAGAGTATACCGATCACATGATTATCTTATAAGCTTGCATTTAAATGCAATTTTGTCACAAATATTTCTGAAAATAAATGATGTCTAGTATTTTAATACTGTAACTTGTAATATTTTACTGCAAATTAATAAAGCTTCTTTGTGAATAACATTTTTAGATCATTTTGGTATCCCCAGAGCCTAGACAAGTTATTTTATTATACAGAATTTCACAGGTTACAAAAGATATATGGTTAAAAATATACTATAAAATATGTAGTATATAATTTTATTTTTACGTGTATATTATATATATATTATATTTATACGTAAACATTATATATTATGCAGAGTATACTGTTAGTATTGTACATATACTGCAAGTTTATGACTTTTTTACTATACAATAGGTTCATTTGTCATTGAATTGCCCCAAATATCAGGACTGGAAAAATTTGTATTTCATTATTATACTTAGGTATTATTATAATATATAGTATAATAAGTAGTACTTATTATATGTAATTGATATGTAATATTACTTATTATTATACTATTATTATATGTATTTATACTTTACTTGAGTATTATTGACATTGAATTGTTGTACTGTTGTTTAATTACACCGACCAGGCATAACATTATGACCTAATATTATGCTTTGGAGAAGCAGTTTTGGAGATGTTCTGATCCAGTGGTCTAACCATCACAATTTGGTCCTTGTCAAACTCGCTCAAATCCTTACACTTGACCATTTTTCCTGCTTCTAACACATCAACTTTGAGGACAAAATGTTCACTTGCTGCCTAATATATCCCACCCACTAACAGGTGCCATGATGAGGAGATCATCAGTCTTATTCACCTCACCTCTCACTGCTCATAATGTTATGGCTGATCGATGAATATTTACAATATAGAAATACTTTTTACTCCTTACAGTTTTATTTACACCATCAAATTATTCATCACATGTCTCAAAGGTCTCTTTTTCTCTCATCCGCCAGTGATTGTACGTTATATATGAATCAAATGGGCTCAGGTCTAGCATCTATTCATTTTAGTTTATCATCCAATCAAGTTATTCAAAGTAGGAAAAACTATAACGAATTATCAATGTGTTATACTTGCAGATCTTCATATGCTACACAGTGCCCCTGTGCCTGTTTGCTTTGCTAATGGCAGGTTAAACTAGCATCAATTCCTACAGCAAATGTAAACTGGCTTAGCCTCAATTCGGATTCTAACTAAGGGTAAAGGTTGTTTTGTTTAGTTTTTTTACCTAATATTTTTCTTCTAATTAATTAATTAGCAAACTACATAGTGTTACATATACAT
The DNA here is from genome assembly GCA_033459395.1 of Hemibagrus guttatus. NCBI lineage: Eukaryota > Metazoa > Chordata > Actinopteri > Siluriformes > Bagridae > Hemibagrus > Hemibagrus guttatus. The sequence goes on from JAUCMX010000004.1 coordinate 24,305,705, forward strand.
ATGACCACCAAACAGAGAATAAATAAGGCAAATAAATTCTTCTTCTTCTTCTTCTTTTTCTTCTTCTTCTTCTTCTTCTTGTGCTCCAGTCTCAACTACAAGAGCACCTAACTTGGATGAAGCACTCAGTCATATTCAGGGGGGTCATCACTCTTCATTCTTTTCTGGCACTTCCACCATCAACAGGTAGGTAGTAGGGTACAAATGCTTGTCCCTTGTGTGGTCACCTCAAGAGTATGCCATTCATACCTTGTGGGAAATTATTACTAACAATACTTTATACTTTACTAATTTTCCCAACTATTAAAACTCCTTCAAAGCATGTCTTGTCAAACCTTTGGTTAGTCCATTGTTCTCTTGTTCATTATTCTGCTATTTTTGAGATCTTTTTAATAACACTAGTACAACAGAACCAGGTACTCAGCATTGGTCTATTTTTGTATAGGAGCTGCAGTCCCCCATCTAATCCCCCAGGGGGCTCCAGCGGTCCTCGGAGCAGGCGCACAGTTTCAGCAGCTCAGGCCTTCGCCAAGCTCATGCAGGAGAGAAGCCTGGGTGACTTTAAAACTAGACAACTTCTTTTTATCAACCAGCTGCAGGAGAATCTAGTGAAGGCTCAAGAACAATTAGAACAACTTCAATCACAGGTATGTCTGTAAACAATCTTCAGGTTGGCATTTCAGGGGGGTTTGAATAAACACTCTCGTCCTTCAGTTTTTGCTATTCACTGAAGATATTTGGATTTGAGCAAAAAAGGTTACTATGTTATCACAGCATCAGTTCCTGACTTTTGGCGGACTTCTGAATTCATTCTGTTGCTATATCATCGATTAAAGATTAGTAATCCTTTACAGTCTATACTTGTGTAACGGAGGCCAGCGGTAGCTGCTGTGCAGGTAAACCTCACTCCCCTGATCTTAAGAGGCACACTGGTGACTGACGCTAGTAGCTGCAGTCTGTAGCCTCCTTGTTAGTGCGCCTGCCTCCCACGCCGGAGACCCAGGTTCGAGACCTGCTCAGAGCGGTTGCGTGTAGGACCTGGGAGGGGGTTACATTGGTGCCATGACCTGGATGGGAGTGAGGTTTAGGGGGATAAGTGTAACGGAGGCCAGCAGTAGATGCTGTGCAGGTAAACCTCACTCCCCTGATCTTAAGAGGCACACTGGTGACTGATGCTAGTAGCTGCAGTCTGTAGCCTCCTTGTTAGTGCGCCTGCCTCCCACGCCAGAGACCAGGATGCGAGAGAGCGGTTGCGAGTAGGACCTGGAGGGGTTACACTTGCTGCTCTTGAAATCATCTTTAAACAGTGGATTCTGATGCCTTCAACCCTGCTCTGTAGGAGTTGTTGGTGAGCTCACTGAATTTCCAAATTATAGTATTGGCTATGACTGATGCTTGTGCAATATCTTGATTGATAGTTTGCTTTTTCCCCATAAACAGCTCTCTTGTCTTCGTGTTGGTTTATCCTTTTTAAGAACAAATGCACAACAACAAAATTACAGTTCTCAAACCAAGAGTAGACATTCAGAGCTATAAAGTTTAAACAATCAATCTAACAGGACACACCTGTTCAACAAGAAACACCAGTCACACTTTCAGATATTTTTTGATGGCTTGAAATGTGATGAATGGGTACAAACAAAACATGCTATGTTCTAAGTTGTTTAACACGTCTAGATATAAATATTTCGGGAAATGAAAACAGATCTATCATCTCATATTTATCATTTAATCTGAAACCCAAAGGTCTTCACTGTATAGAAAAACAAAATGATCTGACTTTTGTTTTTCTAATTGTTGTATTTTAGCAATATGATTTGACATTAAGAGTTCATAATCTATGACAGGAAACCCTGAACAAATAGAAAAATATCAGTTATATGTCATACTGATGTGGGTGTGGGTTGAAGAGAGTGTGTGGGTGTCTGAAGGGAAAAACCTGTGGGTGTGTGCTAAGGGGTGTGGATTTTTCTTAACAACTGGTTAAAAAGAAATGACACTTCCATTCTAGCCTTGAGCTCCACCTGCAACAGCGAGCTGGAACATCGTCTGAACAAGCACAAGGGCCCCATAAACAACCTTCCAAAACACACACACACACACACACACGGTGGAATGTTACCTGTGCTGGGTAGAAGCCAGCACATAATCCCATAATTCAAACCAGGACCAAACAGCAATAATTGTGTTTGGATGAAAGGAGGGTTTTTGCTTTAAGGAAAATAATTTTGTGAACATTTTGAGAAATCAGTTCTGTATATATTAAAGTCTGACCTAACTCCAAACATGGCATTTATTATCAACTCTCTGTTAATATTATCCCTTTGAAAACCAACTCCTGGGATTTCCAGAAGGTTTCATGAACTCTGACTTACCTGTTATTTTATCATTTTGTATATAATTACTAGTTATGCCAGAAGCTCTTTATCACACCTAGCACATTTCTGGATTTCATAATATTAGGCACAGAGTTACTGAATGTAAAAATAATCAGCTTCCAGTCCTGCTTCCAGTCCTGGTTCCAGTGTTACATTTTGATTTAGAATCTCACATACAAGGGGGGCACGGTGGCTTAGTGGTTAGCACGTTTGCCTCACACCTCCAGGGTTGGGGGTTCGATTCCCGCCTCCGCCATGTGTGTGTGGAGTTTGCATGCTCTCCCCGTGCCTCTTCCCCCAGTCCAAAGACATGCATGGTAGACATGATTGGCATCTCTAAATTGTCCATAGTGTGTGTGCCCTGCGATGGGTTGGCACTCTGTCCAGGGTGTATCCTGCCTTGATGCTCTATGACGCCTGAGATAGGCACAGGCTCCCCGTGACCTGAGTGTAGTTCGGATAAGCGGCAGACAATGAATGAATCTCACATACAGAAAACATGAATGTTTTTCTTTCTGCCTTGTGGAATTATAGTAGATTATTAGCAGTATTAACAGTATTAGTGCTCCTAATGATTTGTGGCAGAACATTTTTACCACATTTTATAATATTAGATTTTGTGATTCAGCTGCATTGAATGTTTGCAGAAATATTTATATACACTCAGGGTTAGGAAGACAAAAATATTTAACTAATAATAACAAATTTAGTGTGTTACATTTCAAAGATGTACTAATCAAAAAAATGAATGCTAAGATATTAACAATAAAACTAGGAAAATTATGTCAGTTTAAAAGTAAACACCCTTTTCGAATGTCAGAAAAATATTCTCTAATATCCTGCATGTGATGCTTATGCCTTTATAATCATATCACCTTTTGGATCCTCTCAATTGTAATACTGCCTCATCATTATTCCTGCAGTATTTCTTATGACTCTCCCATATTGGCCAACTATTGCCTATTTTTACTGGCATATCTCTTAGAATTCTGCCAGATGTCATCACTGCATCATCCATATAAGGTCTGGAAACTAAGAGGGTCATGGTAAACCATTAACGTCTGTCTTTTAGTCTTTTTCAGACTCTATGATTTTGTTTAATGGTTGTTGGAGGATACACACACATTTAACTTTTAACTTATAAAAATAAATGTTTTATAGGTCAATTTAAAACAAAAGGACACTTTTCTGTTATCAACCAAACACTAAGGGGATAAAATACAAATTTTAGCGGTACTTAATATAAACGTACTTGGTTATATGGGTGATATATGCTTCCATGAGACACTAATATTGTGCTGTATTGATTTTAGGATCACAGTGACACTCAAATTTGCCATGCAGAAAGCCTGTCTAGCCTGGACAGTCTTGAGAATGAGGTTCCTCAGCACAGTCCTGGCAGTAAACCTGAGAGTCTGGATTCCCCAGAAGTCCATGACACCAGAAGACCATTGTCAATGCAGAAGCAGCAAAACTGCGCAAGTCCACCATCTAACCACTGTCCACCAAAGAGCTTCCTGGAGAAGGTAATAAGTCAGCAGGGTCTGTCTAGTTCTTCCAGTTCCTCATCACCTTCACCTGTGGAAGATGAGACAGCAGATAAGGTCCAGAGTGTCCAGAATTCCTTAAAAGCAACAGAGCAGTGCAATATAACAGGCCAGTTCCAGATGTCCAACATACAATCTACACCTCCCTGCCAAAAGCAGGTGTTTGTAACTAATTCTGGATATACAGCTTACCAGTATGGAACAACCACTCAGGAAAACATATTGTGGGACAAAAGCACAGTAGCAGCCCACTGCAAAATTCAGACAACTTCAGATACCATACCTCTGGAATACTCGAGCATGGCTCAACAGTCCAACTCTGGTGCTGGTGAGTTCTCGAAATGCACTAAGCATCTTTCAGAGATGCAAGCTGCCCAGAAAGCCAGCAGATGTATATATAGCAATGCTTCTGATCTGAACAAAGTTTCTCCCAGTTTGGAGAACTCAGTCTCACAGCCAGTAGAAGCAGAGACATATTTACAGTCGTATATTAAGAAATACAAGACAGCAGAACATCTAAACTTAGCAGATGAAATCAGTGACAGTAGACTCACAAAGGGCATTTTGCCTAGTTCTTCCAAACTGACAGATGAGCCAGATAAAACATTTGTGGACACTTTGACCAACCATATTGACCTCAAAAGTCGCAATGTCCGATTTCTGAAAGGAATCCTTAAGCAAAAGTTTAAATGTATAGCAGATGGAGATGCTAAATTCAGTTACACCCCAGGCCATTTTGCTTTCAGCAAACAAGTGGCCATAGCTGTAAGGGATAGTTTGGAGCTCAGTAGGTCTAAAGGCAGGGACAAAGAGAGCACCAAATGCATTAAGAAGAAACTTCGCTGGTTAGATGAGGTGCATATCGATGGTGGAGGAGAAAATAAGGAAATAGTGACAAAAAAATTAAGCAAGCCGGCAGAAACTCAAAGCAGATTAACTCAACCAGCTCAGCAGCCTTTAGTGGACCATCAGCAGGGATCGTTCCATTCAAGGTATATGAACAGACCCACAGACATACCAAAGAACAACATGACTTCCTCTGGCCTAAGGGACCCCAACTCAACCAAACAAGCTTGGTCAGATGTTGGTCCTCAGAAAGAAAAGCAGCAGGAACCCACAGCAGAATCCAGAGTGGAAAAAGCAGCTTCCTGCACTACTGTACTGGTTCCCCGACGGACACACTCAGCCAAAACTGGCACAGGCACCATTTCATCCCAGTCCCGGAGGGGTACTATGATCAGGCCACAATCTTCCAGTCAGATTCAACATGTGATCAGAAGCCAAGGGAAGGTCCTGGTGCCTCGGCCTCCTCCAAGACCTGAGGTGCCCACCAAAACAAACAACAACGATGAGTGTTCCCAAGATAAAGCACATCCAGCAGTGGAACAAGTTCTATATAACGACTATCCAGAAGGTCACACTGCACCTCAGAGCAACATTCTCAAAATAGATGAGGGCACTATATTGGCCCCAGTTCCACGCTCCTATGCCTGCTCGTATGAGACCATGTCTAAAGGTATCTACACCCTGTGCCAATCAGATGGCCAGGTAGGCAGCAGCAGTAAACGGAAAGGATACTTGGATCGTACACCAACTGATGACGAGATCTCCCTGCTGTGGCATGGAGTACGTAGTGCCTTAGCCAGCAAAGACGGTAAGACCTGCATCATCTTAACAACTAATTTCATTTATAATAAGATAAGATTCTTCAGCCAATGCACAGGCAACAAATTTTAATTTCATTTAATTCAGAAAAGTTTGGGAAATCTAAAACAGTATAGCTGAATTGTAGTAGGACCGACTCAGGAAACAAACACCAGTGTTGCACATTTTTTAGTTTACTGGCTTAAAAATGGGTATCTTATCCTATTTATAGATATGTCACATTCCAGCAACATAATACAATATTCACAGGCTACCATAGTGCTGGATGTCCATGAGTTTCCATTGCACCTTGTCATACAGTCAGACTGTTGAAAGAACTGAGCTCGCTTTGTGTGTTGGCAAGTTCAGCAGCTTTGCTCGAGATTCTTTGGGGGTATTTTTCTAGAGTTTTTGCAAAGAGTTTTTTTTTTTTTGTAGAGTTGTATCAGTACTGTCTGTTTGCTTTGGCTCTCTGTAAAACACTGCACCACTTATGGGATTACTGCCTTGCTGAAATGAATCCACATGATGATGGAACTGTTATTTCTGCTGGGTCTTTTATTTTGTTATATTACATATAATAAGTTATGCATGAAAACATATAGTAGAGTAGTTTTTTGAGACTTTTCCCCTGAGTTATTTTCAATCTTTCTTTTTCTTCTTCCTGCCTTCACTCACTGTCCACTTAGGTGACCCTCGAAGCTTGCAGACTCACAATGGACCATTGTCTGCTTTGCCTCAAACTCATGCCAATTTGTCCCATGTTACCATTAAGGGTGATAGCCTGTTCAGTGGTGTCAAGGCAGTTGCAAGAATGGGTGGCTTTTTCCTGTCATCTTCCAATGGTAAGCAAACGTGAGATGTTAATTATTTTGCCAAAGCCGTCTTTTCAGAAGACTGTTATGATTCACAGTGCTGTCTTTGGTGATTTACTGTGCAACTAGCATTTAGTATCTCAGTGACAAGCTTTATATTCCCCAGCTGAAGTACGTCACAAGTTGCTCATTTGTGATATTAGTTTTGGAATGTTGGAAGCTATTTTCGGGACTCTCGAATTTAACTTGCTGCCCCTCAGAGGTGAAGGAATCTTTTCCGGACATGTCTTAATTATGTGATGAAAAGAGACCATTTTACTTTGTATATCCATTTTTGTGTTGCGGCAATCAGCGAGGAGTCCAGTGCGAAGACCTACTCTGGAGAATAACATGGTGAAAAACAGAACTCCAGCATTAGGTTACAGGAAACCCCCAGTTCTTTATCAGGTACATTATGGTTACGTATATAATCACGCACATTCATCCTCATGCCATTGGCTAGAACTGTGCTTTTTAAGTTACATATCAGGTGTGTTCTACTGTGTGTAATCCTATAATTGGAGAACGATGTTTAACAGTGATAATAGATGTATCATACTAGCATAGACCAAATATAGGGTTTGGTTCAGAGTTCACTGAGGACAAGGAATCCCTGTTGAACTGGATTATAAGTGACAATTGATTTTAACCATCTGTGTTTAGTCTAGACTAAAGCACAATCGTTATGTCTACTCTAGTCACACTGTTTGTGAATCTTTCATATATATTTTGGTTGTAGGCTACAGTGCCAATAACTGCAAGCAAAACTGACCAGATTGTGCATGATCAAGGTATTTCACAAGATTCTGTTATATCTAAACAATCCAGATTATCAACAGTACTCTACACTGTAAATATTAGAGCTTCAACTTTCTCACCGTCTTGCCTGTTAGGTTCTGAGGTGATAGACGGTGATGAGCAGGTCGCTGTAGACTCGGCTCATTTCCAAAGAGCTGCTGAGCTCCTGCAATCACAGCAAGGCCTCAGTGCTCTCTCCCTGGAGGAACAGAAACTCCAGCAATCACTCGATAGACTCAACCACCGCCTGCAGTGTATGCTTCATCTTTTAAGTTCAGAGCTTGTCAGAACAGGAATCACTTATTAATACACCTTACATGCCGTACTCAGTTGTATTCAGAGTAGTACAGCCAAACTAATTATCAGATGATAACATGAAAAGCCCAACTGACAGCCCCATGATGATCATATTGACAGTCAGGACACAGGTTTTTACATATGGGGCATTATTCGAATTATTTTTTTACCATAGGAACCTTTTCAGAACATTAGGCATGTTTCCATCATGGGATTTTTTTTTTTTGTTCAATTTTACTTCCTAGTTCCAGTAACCATTATAGTTCCTGCTTCAGACAGGTACTAGGAATTTTGCAAAATGCTTATATTTCCTGCAGTCTATAGTTGCTGTGATGGGAACACATAAGAAAACCTCATCATAAGGCTTATTTATCAGCATACCTTGTTTCTTTAGTTTCTAGAACTGTTCCTGTGTAATCATACCTGTTACCATGAACATATAGTTCCTGTCAGACTAGAAAGATAATTTTGAGCTTCCGGATGCACGTTTACATCAAACCGGTTGTGAGCTTAGCAATTTCTGTAAGCTCTGACTTGACAGTGTTTGACATCACGGTATAAACAAAAACATATTTCTGAGTTTAATGACAGGATTTAAGCTGATGTCTGTCAAATATTTTCTGGTGTTAACTAGCAAAATTTAGCTTATTCTTCAATTTAGTTAATCGAAAAACATAAGCATTGTGTTTTTCTATAGAAACATCTACACCTATCAAGCATAACATTCTGAGCACTAACATGTGAAGTGAATCAGTGAAGACTGATGATCTCCTCATCATGGCACCTGTTAGTGTGTGGGATATATTAGGTAGCAAGTGAACATTTTGTCCTCAAAGTTAATGTGTTAGAAGCAGGGAAAATGGACAAGTGTAAGGATTTGAGTGAGTTTGACAAGGGCCAAATTGTGATGGCTAGACCACTGGATCAGAGCATCTCCAAAACTGCAGCTCTTGTGAGGTGTTTCAGTCTGCAGTGGTCAGTATCTATCAAAAGTGGTCTAAGGAAGGAACAGTGATCAACCGGTGACAGGGCGGCCAAGGCTCATTGATGCAAGTGGGGAAAGAAGGCTGGTTCATGTGATCCGATCCAACAGACGAGCTACTGTTGCTCAAATTGCTGAAGAAGTTAATGCTGGTTCTGATAGAAAGGTGTCAGAATACACAGTGCATCACAGTTTGTTGTGTATGTGCACTGAAGCACCAACAATGGGCACGTGAGCATCAGAAGTGAACCACGGAGCAATGGAAGGAGGTGGCCTGGTCTGATGAATCACATTTTCTTTTACATCACATGGATTGCCAGGTGCGTGTGCATCGCTTACCTGGGGAACACACGGCACCAGAATGCACTACGGGAAGAAGGCAAGCCGGCTGAGTCAGTGTCATGCTTTGGGCATTGTTCTGCTGGGAAACCTTGGGTCTTGCCATCCATGTGGATGTTACTTTGACACGTACCACCGACCCAAAGCATTGTTGCAGACCATCCACACCCTTTCATGGAAACAGTATTCCCTGATGGCTGTGGCCTCTTTCAGCAGGATAATGCGCCGTGCTACAAAGCAAAAATGGTTTAGGAATGGTTTGATAAACACAACAACGAGTTTGAGGTATTGACTTGACCTCCAAATTCTCTAGATCTCAATCCAGTTGAGCATCTGTAGGATGTGCTGGACAAACAAGTCCGATCCATGGAGGACGCACCTCGCAACTTACAGGACTTAAAGTATCTGCTGCTAACATCTTGGTGCCAGATACCACAGCACACCTTCAGGGATCTAGTGGAGTCCATGCCTCGACGGGTCCGGGCTGTTTTGGCAGCAAAAAGGGGACCAACACAATATTAGGCAGGTGGTCATAATGTTATGCCTGATCGGTGTAGTTTTCTGAGCCCCAGCAAATACAGCTCCATGTAGAATCCCCAAGTTGAATGTAATAATTACTCTTGATTTGCATGATTAGTTTTAATATAAATAACATTTATTCCCAGAACAACTGTGAATCACACAGATATATATAGTATTGTCCTATTTGCGTATTTGTTAGCTGACAGCATCACCTATAGAAAAATATTAATGCACCACAGAGGATCTATAGTAAAATATAATATAAGTATGGTATGCTTTTAATCGGTTAATTGTCAAAGTACCTATAGATTTAAATATTTAGCTGTTATAGCTCTTAGTTTACAGGCTGTTTTTTGTAATGAGCAGATGTGCAAGATGTGGCTACAAGAAACACAGCACTGAAAGGCACCGTTGCTTTGGACCCTGCATATGTGAGTATTACAAACCTTTTCAACCTTGGTGCCAAGGTGCCAAGCTTGTTCCTCATCTCAAACCATTCCACGCTTTTCCACTGCAAAAGAACTGGTCCTCAGCTGGAAAAACGTGTTTGGTTCCAGTACCAAAATGTTGCAGACCTAGAATCAAGAACCAGTGAAGTAATATTTTTGGCAACAACAGCTTATTAATTTATTTACAGTAAATTCATTAAGCTTACAACAATGAGTCAACGGTCTCCATGAGAAATAATAAACACTGTAATTATCTGTGTATAATTTTCAGCAGGTGTTAACAGAAAGATGACGTTTATTAGTAATAAATAGAGGTGTAACCAAATGCAATACATCATGTGAAATGAACAGTAAATGCAATCATTTAAACAGATATGCAAATAGAGATATGAATAGGAGGCACACTAATGTTTTTTAAAGGGTGTTCTTTGATTGTGTTTAGAAAGTCAGGACAGGGGTCCAGTACGATACAGCAAAAAAAAAAAAAAAAAAAGTTGTGCAAGAGGGAGGTTTTAGCTTTCATGTGGGCGAGCAATCACACATGAGGTTTGTAGGACAACAAAAACCGTTCGTTAACATGAACTTATATTTTAAGAAATAGAACTTGCGATTTTAACAAACAGTAGACACCAATTATGAACCATGATGTAGCAGAGTTGGATAAAATGACATTCAAAGACAATTCATACTCTATATTGCCAAAAGTTTTGGGACATCTGCCTTACATGCACATGAATGTAATATGGAGTTGGCCTTCCCTTTGTAGCTATAACAGCTTCTATAAAGTCTTCTGGGAAGGCTTTACACAAGGTTTAGGAGTGTGTTTATGGGAATTTTTGACTGTTCCTCTAGAAGCGCATTTGTGAGGTCAGGCACTGATGTTGGACGAGAAGGTCTGGCTCGCAGTCTCCGCTCTAATTCATCCCAAAGGTGTTCTATCAGGTTGAGGTCAGGACTCTGTGCTGGCCAGTCAAGTTCCTCCACACAAAACTCACTCATCCATGTATTTATGGACCTTGCTTTGTGCACTGGTGTGCAATCATGTTGGAACAGGAAGGGGTCATCTCCAAACTGTTCCCACAAAGTTGGGAGCATGAAATTGTCCATAATGTCTTGGTATGCTGAAACATTAAGAGTTCCTTTCACTGGAACTAAGGGCCCGAGCACAAACCCTGAAAAACAACACCTGAATTCAATGATCTAGAGGGGTGTCCAAAAACCTTTGGCAATATAGTGTATATTATGCTGAAACCCCTGGCATTACTAGATCTGGATTTGTTTTTACTGCTTCTGGGGGAGCATTCATTTTAATTCAAAACCAGTTCCATTTTAAAGTAGGGTTTAAAGTAAATACAGCTAAGGACACAAATATCTGGAGCAATAAACAGATAGTCACCGTGTTAGATAACTACATGACCTTTATGTGCAAAATAACAGTATTGTATGTAATGGTTTGATTGAAAAGCATGCTGTTCTTAAAAAAAGGGGGTAATGAAAGAAGTGTATTGTATTTCCTGCTTGTTATGGTGTGATGGAACCTTCCATTTTGTCTCTTATTTTCATCTCCCTTTCCTACTCTCTCTCTTTCTCCCTCACTCCTGTAGAACCAGTCTCCCCAGCCTGTCGGGCATTCACATGCCACCCTGCACAGGTACTATAGTGGTTCAGCTGACAGCCGCCCCCGCCCACACAGACGCTACTGACTTTAGCTCCGTACAGACGCCCTTCTATCCCAGCGTGTCCCTTTAATCCTTACTAACAAGCACTTTATCACTCTTACTCTCACTTGAAACCAGCAGGTAGTCAGTATTACACCACAGACTACAACTTAAGCAGATTTTTTTTTTTTCTTCTTTTTCTGAATTTGGTCATATTTGCGATTTATGTTGAGGAATTATTTAACATGTGGTTTTCCTTTCTTATCTTATCTTATTTTTGTACTATTTATATTTTGAAATATGTTAGATTTATAAGATGACTTATGTTAATGATCATAAAATTAATAATTGGAAAAACGATTTAAGAATTACTAAGTCGTTCTTGTTTAACAATATAATGGTTAGTGCTGATTTAATGAGAACAGGTTTTGTGGGAGTGGATGCACTTGTGAGTAAATGACCGTTAAGGTGGCATTATTTTTTGTGAACCGACTCCACTGGCTCTACAAGGAGAGTGAGTGAAACCCAGCAGCGAACTCACTGTTCCAGCCTGATACACCACCCGTTCCCTCCCTCTTCAGTTTACAGAACTGCAGAATCGCCCCATCCCACACACACACACACACACACTCCTTTTAACTGTCTTCCTGCTGAATATCCAATGAAACATTTAATGCAGCGGTTTAATATTGTTGTACCTGCACCTATGAACCTAAACCCAGTGATAAAGGAAAATCATCTTTTTATTGTTCAAATGCAAACAAATTTGTCCTCACAGCATCCAAATATTCATGTTTACTTTGTTATCATGGGTATATTTGGTTTCCATCAATAAAGTAAAATGGGATTTTAAGCATATTGTATATATGTGTGTGTGTGTGTGTGTGGTGGGTGGGTGGACGGATGGATGAGTGTTTAGTGTTTATGCAGCGAGTGCTATATGGGCTATGGAAAAACTCTAATTTGGATGTAAATATTGATTTGTTATGTGAGGAACAACATGCAGAATCACAATTTCAAAGTTTTGTCTAAACAAATAGTGCCTAATTATAAACATAATGTCATATTTAAGACCAAACTGAGGATGTTTTTGTCAGAGAAACAGCTTTATGTTCAGTCTTGATTAAAGTGACGAATTAATCTGATTTATGTAATTTGATGAAATATCTCCCATCATCCTCTTTGGGGTTAAGATGCATTTCTTGGCTTCTGTTTTCTAATCATCCTTTTAAATCACGTGCTATTTACATGTCATTACTGAGAGATGTTCATGCGATTCAATAATTAACTAGCGCAACAGCTAGTAAGTGCATGGTCAGCCATGCAAAAAGGACACAAACTCCAGACAAGAAGACCTCAAATCCACCTTGCCTTAAGTAAAGTAAAGTTAAAGTTTTGCCTGCATGTGCAGTTCTGCTAATCTGTCACGTCTTTCTGTATGCATATGAGAATGCCTCCGGTCAGCTTGCCTTGACTTGTTGCAGCAGGACGAGGAAAGCCACGCAGTGCGGAACAATCTGGCAGCAACTTGCCTTCTTAGAAAAGTGATGAAACTTGTGGTGTGTTGCAGGAACACACCTGCTGAACAGGTTTCAGTGCTTTGTGCCTTAATCTTACTAGATGTTGGGGGTTGTTTCTCACACGTATTATCCTGTCTGTTTGGGCAAGGAGAGATTTTACAAGATTTCCTCTTGTGATGTTTAAAATCCCAGGGATTTGAGCATTCACATGTTTCAACAGGATCTTTCCATGTTTGTTTTTATTAGTTAAATCTAGTAGTTTAAAAAAGCAGAGACTTTTTGGATCCTTATAGAAAAATCACGTTGATTTTAAATGTGATTATGTCAGAAATATATGATTACATGTGAATAAAATAAATGCGAAAGGAAATTTCAACATGTATCGTCCTTGAATTGCATGTGTAACACCATGCGAATAATATGAGATAAATAAAACCACATGTATAAACTAATGTGGAAATAAATGAATCACACTAAGAATAAAATTATGAAGTTACAAACATGATCTCATGAAAAAACGTGATAAGAAATGAATCACATTCTAAAAATAAATTAGAATAAAAAAATAGATTTTCTTAAGCGCAAATAAATCGTAAAATTCATATGTGCAAATGAATCATTTGTAAAAAATAAATAAATAATAAATACTGCATGTGAAAAATGATCATGTTTTAAAAAGTGGCATGCGGAAATAAACAAACATAAAAAAATTTAACTTTAAAAAAAATATGAAATCACACATGAAAATAAATTGCTAGAAAAAATCATCTGAAAAGAATGAATAATAAAATAAATAACAAAATTAAATAAAAAAATAATGATGTCATGTGTAAAAATAAATGTGAAAATAAATGCATCATGTAGAAAAAGCAAATACACTACATATGAAAATGTGAAAATAAAAAAGTGAGAACCATGTGTAAATATCACATGGGAATCGTTTTTGGGAGTCCTGGTAAATACCAACTTTTAAATTCTTTTTTTTTTATGTATAATTGTGATTATTCCTGCTTCTTGTATTTCTTTTAACTAGCTTGACTGGCAGTTTCATGACAAGTATATGTAGTTCTACTTTGTGTCTTAGTGAATGAATCGTCTCGTTTAGGTGATTGTAGAGAGGCAGCTTTTATATATTATTGAATACAGTGCTGTTAATATTTGCACAAGAATTGCGATCAAATTGGGTCTGAAATGGACTGTAACATGGTTGTTAGTGCAAGCCAGAACAACTAAAAACTCCTGGGATTTTCAAGCAGTCTCTAGAGTTTACACAGAAAGGTGAAAAAAACAAAAAACATCCCAGCAGCAGTTCTGTGATAGCGTGGAAATGTTTTGATGATGAAAGGAGTCGGAGGAGAATTGCCTGGATTGAGCTGACAAAAAGTTTATGGTTGCTAACACAACTATTCCTTACAACCATAGTGAGTAGAAAAGCGTCTCAGAAAGCACATGTTGAGCCTAAACAGCAGAAGATCACATCGGTGCGACTCCTGTCAGTAAAAAATTAGGGAGCTGGGGCTACAGTGAACATAACTAGAGATCTAGACTGGAAAAAATGTTTTTAACTGTCTTTAACTGTCCAGATTCAGTGTTCAATGTCATTAATAATTATATTAATTACAAAAAGTATTTTATGTATTGCAGGGGGCACGGTGGCTTAGTGGTTAGCACATTTGCTGCACACCTCCAAGGTTGGGGGTTCGATTCCCACCTCTGCCGTGTGTGTGCAGTTTGCATGTTCTCCCCGTGCCTCGGGGGTTTCCTCCCCCAGTCCAAAGACATGCATTGTAGGTTGATTGGCATCTCTAAATTGTCCGTAGTGTGTGATTGCATGAGTGAATGAGAGTGTGTGTGTGTGCCCTGCGATGGGTTGGCACTCTGTCCAGGGTGTATCCTGCCTTGATGCCCAATGACGCCTGGGATAGGCACAGGCTCCCCGTGACCCGAGAATAGATCAGATAAGTGGTAGACAATGAATGAATGAATTTTGTGTATTGCCTCCTGGTGATCCCGCGCTCTCATTACCGCAGCCCGGGTTCGATTCCCGGGCAGGGAGCTAATCCAGTCACTGTAGAGTTAACTCTCAGTGCCGGTCCCAAGCCCGGATTAAATGGGAGGGTTGCGTCAGGAAGGGCAAAAAAACCTGTGCCAAATCGAAACATGCAAACAAAATGATTGGCTGTGGTGAGCAGCTGAAACAACAACAACAAAAAGTATTTTGGCTGAAATTTAATCAAATATGTGTTATGTATGGTGTACAGACCTCAGTTTGACAAGTGCTGTTGTATTTTGCTGTATATTCCCTACAGCAGGTTCTTCCCGTAGCACTGTCGTTATGCAGATTGCAAGAGCCACAAGTTTGAGAAAAAGAGGATTTATGTCAGTTAATGAGCATCAAGCTAAACAATCTGAGTGGCAGCTCTAGAATACACAATGTCCAGACAGAAAAAGTCCCTCAGGTGGGATTGGCTCAGGAAGACTAGAATTAGATATCTGAGACAACCTGCCTGAGGCTAACACCTGGCCTTTTTCAGCAAGCTGCCATTCTGCACTGACCAAAACACACAATTAAACACTCTAATACTAATGTAGCAACCACAAATGTTAAAAGTCAAGTAAGTCTCATGTGCAAGAAAGAGCAGGCGTACAATAAAGACTTCCGTGAAAGAAGACTCTGGGAAATAATTTTATCTCAGGTGACATAAACATGATGTAGAATTCAAATCGACAGCCACCAACCTCTTTTTTTCTCTTTTGAAGCCACATAATATTATCAAAAGTATTGGGACACCCCTCCAAATCATTGAATTCAGGTGTTGTTTTTCAGGAGTTGGGCTCGGTCCCTTAATTCCAGTGAAAGGAACTCTTAATGCTTCAGCATACCGAGACATTTTGGACAATTTCATGCTCCCAACTTTGTGGAGCAGTTTGGGGATGACCCCTTCCTGTCCCAACATGCTCACCAGTGCACAAAGCAAGGTCCATAAAGACATGGATGAGCGAGTTTGGTGTGGACACATTTTACTGGCCTGCACAGAGTCCTGACCTCAACCTTTGGGATGAATTAGAGCAGAGACTGTGAACCAGGCCTTCTTGCCTAACATCAGTGCCTGACCTCACCAATGCATTTCGAGAGGAATGGTCAAAAGTTCCCATAAATACACTCTTAAACCTTGTGGAAAGCCTTCTTAGAAGCTGTTATAGCTGCATAGGGCAGGCCAATTCCATATTAAATTCATGTGCATGTACGTGGCAGACGTCCCAGTTTTGGCTTGGCTCGCAGTCTCCACTCTAATTCATCCCAAAGGTGTTCTATCAGGTTGAGGTCAGGACTCTGTGCAGGCCAGTCAAGTTCAACTCGCTCATCCTTGTCTTTATGGACCTTGCTTTGTGTACTGGTGTGCAGTCATGTTGGAACAGGAAGGGGTCATCTCCAAACTGTTCCTACAAAGTTGGGAGCATGAAATTGTCCAAAATGTCTTGGTATGCTGAAGCATTAAGAGTTCCTTTTACTGGAACTAAGGGCCCGAGCCCAACCCCTGAAAAACAACACCTGAATTCAATGATTTGGTGGGGTGTCGCAAAACGTTTTGCAATATAGTGTAATCACCAGCTTTTTTATGGTACTGAGAAATTGTAAAGCACAAAATCCTGTTCTGAAAAATTTCCTATGGCAGAAACATAAAGTTACAAAGCACTGGCACATGAGACTCCTTCCATATGTGTTAAATAAATATCTTATAAAAAGCTACGAATTAATGATTTAACATTTTAATTCATCAAATAATTGCAATTTTTCATGAAATTATTATCATTTATAGATTTTATCTGTATTTCAAGTGAATTAGTTGTTACTATACAAACTATATTAGCTGCAACTACTGTCGGAGCTGCTGTTATAGAAAACGCCTACTAATCGATCAGATTTGAGTGCGGTAATGATGAAAATATTACAGTTGTTATTATTATGAACTTTCAGTGCCTATTAAGATATTATCATTCATTTTTTAATAAAATCTTTCTCTACTGAGACATGTCCACTGACCTGTAGAGGGCACACATGCTCAGATGCCACTGCTTCTCCTGGAATTGTAATACCATGAGATGAGCATTCATTCATTGTCTACCGCTTATCCGATCTATACTCGGGTCACGGGGAGCCTGTAACATGCAAACTCCACACACACAGCGGAGGCGGGAACCGAATCCCCAACCCTGGAGGTGTGAGGCAAACGTGCTAACCACCAAGCCACCATGCCCCATGAGATGAGCAATTAAACCAAATTAAATGCTAGTGCATAGTCTGCATTTATAGCACAAAACTAACCTAGTGTATCTATTTTACTTCAACAGATTTAAGCCTAACTTTCAAACCTTCTTTATGAAAATTTGGATTTAAAAAAACAACAAGAGTCAAATCATTGACGGTTTTAAATAGATCTACAAGATATTTAACATATTTTTAACATAACAGTACTCAACATTCCAACATAGAGTCAGAATATTGTACATAAAAACTGAGCTCATAATTGGTGGGTTTTCAGTGTGTCATTAATGCTGGGTGAATATAGAGTCTTCTGAAAGGGCGGAGACGATCAATTCAGTGCCGTATTGACCAACTGATGGTGTTCCTCCTCTTGCTGGGACAGCATGGTGGGTGGTCCAGCAGGGATCAGAGAGACTACAGGCCTGCATGGATACTCTAGCACAATTACAGCACTTTAATGAGCATAAAAACGTGGAAGCTAACATCCAATCATAAGAGCATGTATCCTTGTTCATTTTTGAAATCGTAGCAAATTATGTAGAACTTTTGTATTGTCTGCATGTCAAAAAAAAAGAAAGAAAAAAAAGAAAGAAAGAAAGAAAGAAAGAAAGAAAGAAAGAAAGAAAGAAAGAAAGAAAGAAAGAAAGAAAGAAAGAAAGATTAAGGAGAAGGAAGTATGAGAAACCACTTGCTGCTGCTAATGATGGCTCTGCATGGACAGCATAAAGATACATGAGATTACTGTGGATGGTAGCACTTAGAAACCATGCAGATCTTGCAGATCTTGGACTGCAATTGATACAAGCATCTTAACTACAATGGGTTAGGACTACAGTTGCTATGATAGCTTTAAGACCACCACAAACAGTCTTCATCAGTGAACAGTTGACAAATTCTGCAAATTAGACTTCATGTTAAAATTAGAATAAATTTCCTGGTTACACAATTGCACATTTGGATCATATAGTACCATTATAGAAGGGAAATGATTTATAATCACACTCTCCGGTGTCACTCAGATGAGGATGGCTTCCCTTTTGAGTCTGATTCCTTTCAAGCTTTCTTCCTCATATCGTCTGAGGGAGTTTATCCTCACCACCCTCACCTCTGGCTTGCTCTTTAGGGATAAATTGATATATTTTTGTATGTATTTTTGTATAAAGCTGACTTGTAACAATATCCATCGTTAAAAGTGTTTTACAAATAAAACTGTTCTACTACATTGCCAACTAATAAAAATGTACAGTAGATTGTAGCATTAAAATTATTTATGTGCAGAACACATTCCCAAATCCTTATCTTTGAGTTATATTGATAAAGTTTAACCTACTTTCAATATTCTAATTTGGGTCCATTTCCACTAAATCAAGACCCTGACCAGGATAAAGCATTTACTGAAGAAAAATGAATGAACAAATGAACGAATGAATGCACGAATGAACAAATGAGTGGATGAATAAATGAATGAATCAATCAATGAATCAATGAATCAATCAATCGATTCATTCGTTCATTCATTAATCAATGAATGACAAATCCTACTTCTTATCTGTTTAAAGCAACGTTTAAAATTTTGGAACATCTGCGAAACAAGGTAGTCCCTGTTCTCAATTATGTTATAGAAGCTACATTATATTAAAAAAAAATAATAAAAAGTGTCTTCTTTGCATTTTTGTCTGAACTAAGCCCTATCTAACAAGGTTTTAGCTTGATAGTATTTTTAAACCCTGACCTATTTGTGCTAGCATGAGAAAA
>JAUCMX010000004.1:24329714-24379714 GCA_033459395.1 Hemibagrus guttatus
AGCTTCCACATGAACGAAACAGCGAGTGAACATGCTCTACATGGCATCCATTATATCACATGATTCATTTCATACAACCCATTGTCACCTTCTCATGAAGTATTTTAATGTCTTTGTTTGTTCTGACTTTTTTGTTTGGCTTTGTTTTTGTTAATCTCAGAAGTGCTGGTTAAGATTTCTTTTTCATCGGCATGACTCAAGAGTAATCTTTTTAATCAGGCTGATTCGGCAGTCTGTAGCCATGACTGGGGGTCACCTTGTACACTCACAGTTACCTCATTCTTGTCCTTTTTGGAAATACTGATTAAAGTGCTTTCCACTTGTTACTGTTTTTTGTTTTGTTTTGCTTTCTTAAACGTCTACCAAGCTCCTTACTCCAGTGGGTTTTTCCATCCAGCACCCACGCTCTGGTCTTCCCCATAATCAGTCTCCATTTCTCAGCCCAGGTGGTGCATGCTGAAAACTCTTTGTATGATGCCCTACTCTTATAAACACTTTATATCTCGCTACCCCCAGCTCCACGATAAACTACAGCTGTCAAACGCACAGCAACATGGCATTGCTGACCAGAAAACGAAATGAAACTACTTTCTATCTTGCTGCATGCTCAGTTATTTTTGTATTTAATTATTTGGCTTGGAATGCCACTTTTCCTCGTAGCCATACTCCGTTTAACGGCAACGTGGGAGCAAATGTGGTAGCTTAGTGGTTATGGTGTTGGACTACTGATAGGAAGGTTGTGAGTACGAGTCCCAGGGCCACCAAGATGCCACTGCTGGGCCCCTGAGCAAGGCCCTTACCCCTCAATTGCTTAGTTGTATCGAATAAGATAAATTGTAAGTCGCTCTGGATAATGCCAAATGCCGTAAATGTAAATGAGACAACTACGGACAGTGTGAAGGATCAGAAATATAATTTTTTTAAAAGAAGGAAAGAAAAATGGTGGGATTCCATCTTATAGTTTTCATTCACATTTTTTCTTTTCTTTTTTAAATAGCTGATTAATACCAAGATTTTCTTTTTCTATCTTTCAAACCACGAGACACCAAATTACACAATATATTAATATTATTATTGTAAGTAACTATCTGTGATAAGTGTTTAACCAATTAGACAATTACATCATACACATGTGAATAACAGTGAATAATCCAGCAGTAGCTTGTTTCATTGAGGAAAATCCATTCAGTGTTGCGGTGATGGAGTGTATCGCTACGTGTGGTGATTCGAACTGCCGGGAAACTTGTTAACGGGAATACACGCTACTTCGAAAGAGCTTTCTAGATGTCTGTAAACACACAGCTGCATTGCGATAGGTCAGGCTTTTCTGCTAGCCTCAGTACTCTGGCTTCCTGTGTGTGTGTGTGTGTGTGTGTGTGTGTGTGTGTGTGTGTGTGTGAGGGGGATCATGTTTCAGATGGGAACAAAGGACCAGTGTAGCCACAAGAGTGAGTGCAGGATAGAGAGGCCTGCTAAACTCATCTGGGCATGAGGTCGCAGCAGGAAATCTTATCTGCTTTTTGTTTTGTTGTTTTTTCTTTCTTTTCTTTTTTTAACTCATGAACACTAGTTGTTGCATTTTATTTATTTATTTATTTTACATCAAGGCTTGGTTACGGTTCCTGCTTTCATATCTGAGCGTAGTTTGTTTTAAGGTGCCTTGTCTAATATATATTTATTTACCCGCCCAAAGACTTCACCCGGCGTGCAGAACATCTCCGCGGGACGTCCGATCTCATTTTATATTTTTTTGCACGTAAAGTTAATCGTCGGTTTGAAAATTTGGCGAGCCATCTGACCAGCCGGCTCTGGCCGAGCGTGATTACTCTCAGATTTACTGGGATACAAAGGAGAGCTTTTGAAGCCCAGATGTTTTGGAGGAGAAACATCTGGAGGACATCTGCTTCATTTGGAGTGATTCCTTTAAAAGGGGAAGGGGGGGGGGGGGGGGGGGGGTGTTAGGGGGGGTAAAAAACATGATTCGGCTCACGATAGCAAAACTAACTTCCGGAAATTTTCATCAGACAGTGATGAGGGTTCTGCACAATCTGCTCGAAAATGGTGTGTGCAAGAAAAACGTGAGGTCCACGGCAACCATTTTTAAAAGGGTCTCTCAAGAGTACACACACTCGGGGAGTCCCCTGTCTGTGTGTGGGCATTGTTTGATCTCTATACACTGTCTCTTTGGGTGTCTGAATGCACAAATGAGCGTCACAGAGCTGAGCCAGCCCCCCGTGTGTGTACCCCCCTCTTCCTCTGTTCCCCTTCTTTTGTTTGGGGCTCGAGAGAGACGGGAGCTGCGTTTACTTCATCTCTCTGTTTGGCATTGACCTCGGCTCTGTTTGTGCTTCACTTTCCCACAGGGCACCGATTTGGTTTGTCAACAGCTTTGTCATTTTTCCTCCACGTCTGCACCCATGTGACCTCCATGAAACTGGAACGGGGAGAAAGGATGGAAAAGTCTTGGAAAAGTTTGTTTTCTGGGCCCTGGGAGCTCATGTATGTGGAAGAGGGTTGAGAGCACTTTTCTCCAAATGTGTAACATTGTCATGTGATGCAGCACGAGCAGCAGTTTGCAACGATATAGAGCTTTGCATTAGGAAGGAAGCACGTGTTTGGCCTAACCGTTCCTAGTTGTTAATTTTGCAATGATTTGGGCAATCATTGCAATGGTCAATGATTTTATAATAACAATATTGAGGTGATGTTATAATATTAATATTAAAATCTAAACTTAATATAGATTTTTTTTTTAAATATAATTTTACTAAAAATATCAATTCATTTATTTTTTATTTTTGTTTTTATTTTTTTTAGTATGTTGCTTTGTTAGCAATTGCATGTTTTAGATTTTAAATATCTAATTTTTTTTAAGAAACAAGAAGGCTTCTGACATTTACAGTAATAATGAAGTCTGTAATATTAATGAAGCACTAGTGATATTTTCTGTTAAACTCCCAACGCTAAGTGACTTACCATGAAGAGTATTAATAGTTTCTTATGACACAGCAATTTGTCATTTATTACAATTTATTACATGTGACTATATGATATGCTTTACTTTCTAACTGTTACATTTAATGTTGTGCTCCTGTTGTCATTGCTTTTTTTTTTTTTTTTTTTTATTCTGATTTGAGAATTCAACTCTGATGCAATATTGGTTAAAAAATTTGAATACTACTGTAAAGTTAGACATGGCAGTAGAGAGTGTGTGTGTTGGTGTTTGTGTGTTTGTGACTGCATGCTGCTCTTTGATGTCTTAACACCCTTCAGGAGGAGCTCTATTTGTGGCTCGGCCGCGTGTGAGTCACGCAGCTTTAGTGACTCGGATCAGGACTGCCAGCTTTCCGTTTCAGCATGAATGGAAGTGCGGTTTGTGACGCAGCCTTGACGCAGGCTTAACGGAGTACGAGCGATTCAGAGAACAGAAACAGAAAGATAGTGAGCGAAAAAAGGCATGGGTCTTTTTATTCTTGTTTAGTGTAGCTGTGGAGGTCATTCGCTTCAAAGCAGCAGTAGTAGATGAGCTAACGTCTGCGTCTACTTCCGCTGCAGCAGTGTATAGCAATGACAGTTCACAGCTTCAGGGTACACGGGACACATCTTATGGTGTGAAGCTTCACATGTTCTCATGTATCTGTTTGGATTTCCTCTGGGTTCCCTAGTTTTCTCCTGTCTCAAAATCCACCAGTAGGTGGACAGTGACTCTGAATTGCCCGTGTGTGTGTGTCTGTGTACCCAGTGATCATCTGGCATCCCATTCCGGGTTTTTACTGAAGATGAAAAACAACAAATTCTGTTGTTTCTCTTCCTCCTAGGATTCCCTTGTTAACAGTGTTGGCAACTTTACAATGGACACCAGGAAATACATTTAGATTTCAGCATAGGTCAAAGGTCAAACCTTCCTCAGTTTTAATGCTAGTCCTGGTGTTAATTCTCCCTGTGATTGAGATTAGACACCCGTCAGATACTCAGGACCTTTGGATGCCGAGATTAAAGCACCTGAATAACGTAATAATCAGCCGCAGGTTTCTGTTTGCCCAAAAGAGATAAGGGGAAGTGGATTATCAGCTTCCTTTCTTCTCCCCCCCCCCCCCTTTTCTCTCTCCCCCAGTTGTCTGCCAGGTTTCATTATAAACCCCATTGAAGAGAAGGGTGGGAAAAGGTCAACATGCCATGTTGACCTGTCCCTTTTTCCCCCTCTTTTTCCCCAAGCAGTTTGCTGTAGGCTTTGATTTATCCCAGGGGGTGGGGGTGGGGGGGCGCCTTGTTTAGTTCTCGCCTGCCTGTTTAGAGACCGTTTTGGGTGGGTTGAGATGGACCCCCACACTCCCCACCACAAAAAACAGAGGGGGGAAAAAGGGCAAAAGTGCTCAAGCCGGGGTCATAAATTAATGAAGGGCCCTAATTTAGAGACTGTCGCCAAGTAGACGGGCTAATCAGGGCATCGGTGGTCGTATTAAAACCAGAGCAGGCCGTTCTGATGGGAATCACGCTTGCCCTCAACACCCTCACCTCTAAACTGTTCTGCTCTTAATCAGTCCACAAAGGTGTGCCTTGTACAAGCTTGTTCCTTGAAGCGATGGGCTGAATAAGGCCAAAACATGGCGTAATAGTTTCTACCCTTGGTGTTGCCATACGTAATGGATAAAAGCCTCAGATAATTGTTAATGAGCTCCTGGGCCATGATCCAAGCAAGCTGAAGCTTTTAAAATCCCTTGCTGGAAGAATCTGCCATCTTGTAAGGTGTCTCACATGTGAGCCTCCTAACTGAAAGCTTGAGTCCTCTGTCAAGTAGGTAAGGATGACGTGGCTGTAGAGGGTAAACTGTGAGAGGAGTGTTTTAATTAGCATGTCTTGGTGATCTTGTACCCATTAGGCCACCAACGATGTGGCCACAAAAGCCATAAAAACAAAATGGCCCCCTTATTTCCTCCCAAAGTCGTTAACATTTGGACTTTTGCTCACTGAGGAAATGCTAAACCTGCAAATTGGAAAAAGTGTTGCTCGGAGGAGTCCCCACTGGGTCGGCGTGCAAGCTCGTTCCTCACCGTCAGTCCATGTTATTTAGAGCTTCATCGCAAATGGTTTGCCTCGAGCTGTAAACACAGACACACATACAGAGGTGAAGTGAAGTTTGCGATGCTGCCAGAGGCACTGAAACAGATTTCGGAGTAAAGTTGCTATCCCCAGTACTCGCACCCAAATTCAGCACTAATAACAGTTAATAACCATGTACTCCTATTCGTCCACTGAAACATCGCCTGATCCCCCCCCCCACCCCCCCAATCTTTAGCCATTTAGTTTCAGTTTCACATTCTTTCAGATTCTGAGATTCATGCTTAACACTAGACGAACCCGATATGGTCTTCTGCAGTTGTAAGCTATGTGTATCTCAAGGTTTGTTGTGTTTCATGTTCTGGGATTCATTTCTGCTCATCACAGATGTAAAGAGAGATTGAGTTACCATAGTCAGCTTAAACATCTCAGATAATTTTCCTCTGAAACCTCTCATCTGCTGCTCACGGGATGTTTGTTTTTCTCACCATTCTGTTTAAAGACTCTTTTAGAGTCTGTTGTGTATGGACAACCCCAATTTGGCAACAACAAAGTCAAAATTTTTCCTACAGATTTTAATGCACATGCAGGTATCTGTATCTACATTATTTTAGGCATTGCTCTGTTACCACATGATTGGCTGATTTGGATTATTGCAACAAATTGAGCCCACGTGTTATCAATGTGGCCGGCAAGTATATATTTCTTGTGGCAAATTGATTTGATTTAATAGATTGGGTTATCAATAGAATCATAAATATTAATGGTTCATGCGTATAAACCATACTAAAAGATAAAAACCTCAGTAATAGTACATGGGCACCTTTCGGGGAGTGTAATCACTAAAAGCTGTATGCTGTGTGGTCGGTCCCTGAGTGTTAAACCATCTGCAGCGCTTTCCTCTGCTCCATTTGGAGCTTGTTTGTGTGGCCACTTAAACGGGAAAGTGTGAGGTTGTTAATGCAAATGGGACCAGAGTAAGCAGAATCTCAGCCCAACCACCAGTTCGACTAACCACAAAACCCTATAACAACATGAACTCCATGCCTCTGATCGAAAAGGGAGTTCCCTAAAAGGACTGCTCTTTCTGGAGACTGGATACAGCATAGGATACTGATCATGAGGCAATTTCTTGAGCATGATGCATCTACAGAATGGTATGATGACTGTATCTTCAGGCACCGCTAGCTTATAAACCCTGACTTATTAAACAAATAGTTGTTTAGATGCTATCAAATTATGCAGCTGCAATTGGCCCAATCGCTGGGAGCTCACAAGTCTGGAAGATGTCACAGCCATCCTTTACCAGGAATCAGGATTTCATGGAATCATGGATTCCATGATTGTAGGATTGTTCGTTTTCCTCCTTGTAAATCAGAGTAATACTAACCAATCAGGGAGCTCATGTATGTGGAAGAAGGTGCAGTCCTTCAGGTGTTCATGTACCCTGTGAGATAGCATGATCATAATTTTTAAAAATTACCCTGGCTGGCTTCACATGTTGAAAAAGCACATGCTACTGTCTTCAAACTATGTGGTGGGAAATGAAAGAAATTGGCCAAATTAGGAGGAAAATGGTATAACAGTTTGGTTCACTGAGCTTCACTATGGACGTTAATTTGACACTGGTTTGCGTTAACATCTGCAAAAGACACTTTTATCCTAGATGTCAATATACTCCGCGGTTCTGGCACATCTGTTATGTATGAAAGGCAGCGTTTTCCATTACAAATGCTTTCTCCCTCTGCCAAGTTTGGCAAGCCTTTCTCCTGTGTCATCCTGCTTTATATAAGAGCATGCTCATTCTCTTATCAGTGCAGAGTCCATTTCCCACTCCTTCATCTCTCCCACCTTTAAGACTCGCTCTCAGTGGATAATGTGAGCCCGCCTTCAAAGAGAAGCCTAATTTGGGCAAGGGGTCACACGGGTCATGTGGTAATCTCTGCTGATGATGTCCTGCTGATGGAAACCCTCGGATTCTCAGTGCTTTGCTTGCCGGGGTGTTAGGAAAAGGAAAGCCTTGTTCCTCAAAGAGCTTTTGTAGGTAGTGGGGAGGCTTCTCAGAAGTTGGGAGAAATCAGAGGCTTCGTCTGTCCGCAGTGGCTATTGCATGCTCTGTTATTTTCTTCTGATTCACAGCGAAAACAGAACACAGAGGTCAGAATAGTTGAGGGCTGGTTTAGATCATGGTGAGTCAGTATCGGATGAGAATAGTTCTTAATTAAAAGTGAGTAATCCGCTCAGGCTGAAGATGGATAGAGTCAGCAAAGCTCATGATCTACTTTAATTAAAGGGTATTTTGTAGTATTTTAAATAAATAAATAAACTGATAGTTATTTCTAGTAGTCTGGGAATCCGCCCCCTCCCTCCCCCTCAATAACACCCCCATTACCCCACCCATTCTGCCCTTTTCTGTTATAAATAACAGCAGCACAATAAACAGGATCCTGATAATTGGGCCATCAATCAGAGCTGTGTTTAGTGCCTGGGTGGGTCCAGTCCCAATCCTGTGAGCTCACTACCCCCCACAATCCCCAAGAGCTCCCTCAGCTTACTGATTTCCTTAGCAAAGGCCATGGTGATGACATCTGGAGAGAAGACCTAAAAAAGACCACCCCCCCCTTTCCCTCTTTTCCACTGCCTTCCACAGCCCCGCCACCACTGCTCTAGGGTTTGATCTCTCACTCAATCTCCGTTTGAGACAGTTGGGGGGTCAAGGCTCTCTTTCCTTCTCCCACTTGCTCTTTTCGAGGCCTGTGAAAAGAGAAACAGACCACACATCTTTGAGATGTTGACACGGTGCTGTCATCGTGCAGCTAAAGAAACCATCATGGAACTTATACACTACCTGCCATTGTGAAATTCAACCAGATGTAATATACACAAAAAAGTTCAACCAAAACCAAATAGAAGTGGATTAGAAATTCCTTGGATGGATGTTGGTCCTATTTGGAAGAAACCCCTATCTTAAATATTTCTCCTAGAATGATAAACCAAAGGAGTGTTCAGCTTGACAGAGAAATGTCAAAGATCCCTTGCAGTTTTCAAAATAACCAGTGCATTGAATGGGACTGCTGCTCACAGTCGTAAATTTTGGAGTAAAACATTTTGGGTGGACATTTGAACTTTTTGGGTGGAAAATTACTAGTTTTTCCTGTCATTGTATGTCCGTGGCATGATGTAGCATCTTAAAATTTGTCATTTTTGTTTAGTTTTGAGACTACACAGTCACGGACATGGTGTATTGTCTAAGATTATAGTGCACGCACCATATACAAGTCTTTTCTAAATGTGTCTTTATTGTGCACTTGGGCAAACTCGGACACGCTAAATATGGAGACGCGTGTTCCGTAGTTTAATCCGTCTCCCGTTTACTCTTTTCAGCCTAGAAACTGTCATTAACGATGCCCTTGTGAATATGCAGAGACGGTTTAATAGGAATCTGTGGCATAACTGAGCCTCTCATGTCTCTAATGTCAAGTGAGCTGTTTGGTTAATAACCACGCCGAAAAATGGCCTGCTTTCACCAAAACAAGCAATTAACCTGACACGGCAGACTACCAAACACAGAACTTGGATTAATCTTCTGAGGTTTTGGAGGTTATATTACCAAAAAAATATTCATTTAAAAAAATCTTTCTTCACATATGTATATCAAATATAAGCTTTAATTTTGGAAAATCAAAGGAAATAGCAAGCAGGGTGTTTCTCCCCCAGGATGAGCAGTTAAATGAGAGAAGAAAAATAATTTCTGCTGCAAGTCCCACTTAGTCTGCTTGGCAACTGTGTGGACTCGTCTGGGGTTCCTAAAATAGCGAATTATTCAACGTTGATTGTGAAGTTAAACGACACAAATCAGTGCTAAGTGGAAATAAATATCTATGCTATTGTGTAGAGAGAAAAAACGTAAACTATCGGGCGGTTTAAAAAAAACCCAAATCACTGCTGCTACGTAAAAAAAATAAAAACAAACCTGCAGGGTAGAAAAAAAAGCTATACAACTATTGGTTCAGTTAGTGTTGCTTAATACCTTGTGGTAGTAAGTGACATTGTGTAACCAAGCATGCTTTTTAATATAGATAAATTAATCTGTAATGTAAATTCATTGGCATCTGTTTTTAATTGATATTTGTTGATTAGTTTGTTGCAGCTCTAGTTTGCTTTCCACTAATTGCTTCAAACAAAATGCTTTGATAACTTGTAGGGATGTGATTTTGCTTCATTACTGCAAAAAGCTGGTAGCATTTAAAAGACCTGAAAAACACACACAGAAATGCAAAGAGCCAATCAGACTAGCTTTCAGAAGCACATGAACTAAAAAAGTGAGCGACTGGGAGCATTAACCTTTACACACACGTTTTTTCCCCCTCTCAGACAGCACTGTATACTTGTTGCCATAGGTGTTAGCTTGCAGTACGTGAACAGACAGACTGTCTGCCCTAACCCCACTAAAGAATGACTAGAACTGGTTGTCTATTGACCAGCAGTCCAAATGAGCCTCTGCTGCTTCTCTACAAAGGTTTAAAAGAGATTATCTTTTGGCTATCTTATTACCGTGACATAAATTCACAAGTGCAAGCAACACGCAAACAATGTAGCACAAGATGAGTTTAAAAATAACCGTAGTTGTCTAGGAAAGAGCAGGGTGCCCCAATTCCAGAAGCTTAGAAAGCAGGATAAGCACTTCTATACGTCCACGTGTCTCCATTGTTTCTGTTGGACGGGATCCAGTTTGCCTCCCATTTCCCGGTACTTTCCCAAACTCCGCTCGCTCTGGGAAAGAGTCTTGTCGAGGTTCAGAATTGCTTAAAGTCTGCTGGAGAAACTGCATGAACTTGCAGGCCAGGATAGTGAGACAGCGATAAAGGTTTTGGCCTGGACCCTTGAGTTTGCGAGTACAATAACACATTGTGTTGTGTAACGTGTGTGCATGTGTAGGACTTTTTTTTTTTTTTTTTTTTTTCGTTTCGTTGTTTGTGTTTTTAGCCTGTTATTAGTTAGATTCAGGGGTTTGGCTTGAAAATGTGTTTCAGTTAAAAAAAAAAAAAAAAAAAAAAAAGAGGCAATTTGAGCATTATGTAATTTTGGGAAGCCAGAATTAGATGGTAGGCTGAGTTCAGGGACTCGAGTGTCTCGTACTTTGCAGTCCCTGTGAGGGCCTTAGTCTGGGCTGTTCGGTGCTTGAGAGACAGCGGTTTACACATCTAATATGGAGCTATGTCTCTGTATGTGCAAGTGTGTGTGTATACTCCTAGGACTAATAAAGCCCACCTGTGCAAGTTTGCTTGCTTCTAGGTTAACCCTGAAACCCTAGAGAGGAGATCTCAACACACAACATCCTGTGCACCAATTAAATCTAACACACACACACACGAACTCTCTTCACCCATCTCCCTCCCTCTGTCCCTCTCACCCTTCCTCCCTTTCTGCCTGTCCGTCATAGTTTCCAGCAGCCGGGGAAGGGGGAGGGTTGGGGTGACACAGAGTGTAACAGGACCACAGCGATCCATTCAGCCAGAGGAGTTCTGAGGGATTGCTTCCGCGCTTGTTTTCTTCTTTTCTTTTTCTTCCCTGACGGTCATCCCTCCCCCATGACCCTCCTCAAGAGGCCCCTGGTCGCCCTCATCTGCAAAGGGCTGGGCCGTTTTTCCTGGCTCCGTGTGGATGTGTGTGGTGGTTGGGGGTAGGTTGGTGTGCCAGTAGGGGGATTAGATTAGGGGGAGTTTCTGGCAGTGCCTTTGATCAGCAAAGCATAAACAAGAAGGGCTTGAAAATGGGTGGTGTTAGAGGGGGAGGGGGGAGGGGCTGGGTGAAGTGCTGAGTCAGACACTCTTTCTGACGTACTTTATTTTCGTTTCTTACACAGTTACTCTCTTTCTTTGTCTCGCCATCTCTTTATGGGACACTAGACGTTTATCTTTAAGCCACACTGTTACTCGCTCTTTATGTACAAGTGACTGCAATGACTGATCAAAACAACACAATAAACGTGAATAAATAAACAAAAGCAGTTTTCTAAAACTGTTATCTGCTTGGAGTTACATGGAGATGTGAAAGTTCAGAAACTACACTCTAGGACTCCAGAAACTGTAGGTCATTGATTTTTGTTTTTGTTTTTTTTTGTTTTTTTTTAAATTCTATACAGTTTTTATGACAAGACTTCATGTTGACCAGTTACAGGCTAGCAATGTGATGCTACAGTCGTGAGAGTGAACTAGCACTAGTGTTGCAGCTTTCTCTGGTCAGCTTAATTTAATTTGAACATTCGTGATAACTGCTAAAGTAGCAACCTAGCATAATTGTAATATTTAGAGCTAATGTTTGATAAAATCATTAATAATTAGTTGACTGAACATGTACCTGACTCTCCTGTTAGCTTCAAAGTGTTAGCTTCTTTTTTTTATTATTTATTTTTGTTTTTTTTTTTGTAAACTATTTTTCTTAGAACTTTGACATTTCTGTTTTTACCAAACTAAAATATTACCAGATTATTTACCTTTGTTGTCTGAGCCATTTAGCATACAACAACGGCGGAATTTTTAGGTAAATCTTTGGCGTCATCTCTTTGATTCTATAATTGAATATCCTTATGATTAGCTAAAAGTCCTATTGCCCAGATATTTGTTGATCTAGGGCTTGGATCACATATCACCAGAACTGTACCGCTAATTTTGCTAACTGTACAATGCGGCACAAAGGTGTTTAAAGCGGCATGGGTAGCGGTGAACAAAAACGAAGAGTCGGATAACGTCTTTTACCACAGTGGGGAGTACAGTACAGTTCAGTAGAGTGCAGTGTTGTCAGAGCTGAGAAAACCCCACTAATAGCAGGTATAGAAGTCGGAGACATTTTGTGAAACGCGCAAACATGATATACAGACTAGCGGCAAAATCAGCACCAATTTTTGTTCATGGACGCGCATGAAAAAGCTAGAATAACTACAATCCCACCAATACGTCACTATTTTTCAATGTCAAAGCTCCACAATCAGGGCCCGAGAGGCGAGCACTGGAAGCGGAGGTGAAAGCAGGGGATCGTTGTGAATAGCGTTGGGCCTTTCGGGGTCGTAGCTCTGTCTGAGCCTTTGTCTGTCAGGTAAAAGCTTTGGAAAAGTGGCGCCAGATCGTTCAATGGGCTGACACTTCAGTGTTGCGAAGCAGGCAGCGGGAGAAAGAACTGGCTGGGAAGAGCCCTGGGCATGACCCTGCCTGAATGAGACAGGCCCGGCCTGCCAGGGAGCCCTTTTCCTCGATTAGCCTTCCATCTTAATCGAGCAGCAAGTCCCAACAAAGCAATAATTAGAAATGCCTCCCTGCCACACAGGCAGAGTAAAGCATTCTCTGTAGAGAAAAAGATCTCACGCCAAGAAAAGAAAACCAGTGCGTCATTATTTTGTCCTAAATGTTTTTGAAAAAGGCTGATTTTTGAAAAGGTCAGAATAAATATCAAGTTGAAACGGTTCTTATTTCACCACTGGTGATTAACACATTGCGTAAGCTTTAAGTGTGTCAAACTGCAAGGCACCACGCAAACCTGGCAGGACCAAAAGGCACGGACCCTCTCCTGCTCTATACTGGCTTTGTTTAGGCATTGAATAAACACAAGTGCGTGCGTGTGTGTCAGCACCAGAGTGTGTTTCAGGGATGGTTTTTCCTTGAAAGGTGCTCGGTTCTTTGTGTTACACTCAGGCGATCCTGCAGTCTGCTACTCATGAGCAGATCACATGTAATCTGGGCCAAAGTTGACTTCGCTCTGCTGCTCGCTCCTCCTCCTCCTCCTCTTCTCTTCCTCTCAGTGCTGCTCTACCAGACTTCAAACTCGAGTTTGTGAAACGAGCTCCCAAAACATGACTATTTTTAGTCTCGGCAGACAAATGGACTCGAGTCGTCAACACACTGTCAGCCGAGTTCAACTTGCTTGGCCGTAAATGTGTCCGTTTTAACTGGTTACGAACGTCTCGACCAAAAGCTTGCTCCGAGTATGATCCAGAACTGTTTAGAGTTATTTCCTTTTTCTTTCCGTTTCCTTTCAATTAAACAAAACAATTATGACCACTGAATGCACACAACAGCAAAAGTTGTGATTCTATCCAGACTGTGACGTAATTTCCAAGAAAATGTCAAGTGTTTTTCCACCAACTACTGTTTTAAAGTGAAATAGAATGATGTCATCTTCAAGGCCCCGGCCAAACAAATAGTCATTGCGAGACTGGAACAGACGCAGGCTGCTTTTTTTTTTTTGTTTTTCCATCCCAAAGAAATCTGTTTTCATTCCTCTTCATGACATCCCCCAGCGCTTTTCTAGCAGTCCTGGCTTTTAAACTCAACCTTCTAGTTAGAAGTGCTGAGAACTTATTTCCAGCATACTGTAATGTGTGATACATTTACATTTTATTTACAAATGCTTTCTAGCTTCTCAGCTTTGATGATATTAACACTACCAATGAGTGTTAAAGGTATAAAAACGCACCTCTATGCATGTAATTGAATGCATTGAAATATCAAATCTTTCATTTTATAAACATTAGCAGCAGCCTAAGAAATGTACTTAAAATTGAATTACAAGGCTGCATTTCCTTTCGTAATATTTTTCACTTCTCTTAATTCAGAAAATTCTTTAAACTGAGCCTTTATGCTACTACTTTGGGATGTAGAGCCCACTTAGTACACCTTATTTTAAAGGACACCTTTTGCTCATCAACTAGCATCTCCTGTCTTTTCTCTCTTGAAATGTTTGTCTTCAAACAAAAAGGGGGAAAAAAACACAGCTTGTCATCTAACCGAGAAAACAGAAAGCACAAAATGTGCAGGAAAGCTCATTCCTGCTGCAAAAAGCTGATGCTGGAGACACCTTCCATAAACATCTCATAATATATTACACAATATTAAGAATTAGACTTTTTTCATTGTTAGATTACGTGAAGCTTCTGCTGTACATGGCGCTTTGAATGAGTTGTTGCTATAGAAACGATAGCACTTTAATGTTAATCAGTTGAATAAAGACAACACAACTCTCAAAGCTGCTTCAAAAGAAAATTAATCATCTACTGACCAATCAGATTTCAGAATTCAGCATCAGGTGTCGACCTGCACCAAAGCAGTAAATGATCATATGTCTTTTATTAAACGGTATTTTCTTCTCTTTCTACAGCCACATTGACCAGTCAACCACCTGGCAGGACCCTCGTAAGGCCATGCTTCAGATGAACCAGACAAACTCAGCCAGTCCTGTCCCCGTCCAGCAGCAAAACCTCCTGAACCCAGCCTCAGGTCTGTACCTCGCTTCACAAAAACAGACAAATTTCATTCCTATTTCCCAAAGTCTATGATGCACCTGATCTAAAGCAGCGCACACGCATGTATATGTAAACGGAAGCTAGAAGTACAGAGTTGTAAGGCTTGTGTCTGCAGCACATGCTGAGCTGATGTTTATCAGAAAGCCTGGAGGAGATCTGGAAGTCGTAAAACATGACCAGACCTGCCCCACGTCAGCACATTGCTCCTTTCTCCGCCTCTCCTACTGCTCACAAGTCCTTTGTAGTCTCCACCCTGTGTTTTTAAAAAAAACTTTCAGAGGTCACTTAATGATTCTGGATGCCTCAACCCTTTAATTTTGATGTGTGTATGTGGGGCTTGGCAATGTGATATTGATACTGTGATGTAAAGATCAAGATAGAGTTTTCTTATGATACTACTAGAATGATAAATAATTCTATATCTATACACATCACAATATTTACATTTGCTGGCATTGTTATTAAAGTTTTTAAGTGTTGCAATTATACATTTTTGCAACCACACCCATTCTCCATCCTGTTACGTAACAGTGCTGTGTAGGAATCTTCAGCCGCAGAAGTCGTCTTCTCTTATCACTTATTTATCAGTGTGTTTGCAGGAGTTTCCTAGTTCTGGTTCTTTAGTCTGCTATTGCTGCTGAAGTATATTTAAAGTTTATAGCATATTTCATAAAAGTGGGGTTAAGCTTACTCTGGTTTCCTCCTCCAGTTCAAAGACGTGTTGTAGGCTGATTGGCATCTCTAAATGGTCTGTAGTGTGTAAATGGGGGTGTGTGTGTGAGTATTCCCTTCAACGGGTTGCCACCCCTTGCAGGGGTCCCCCGTCTTGTGTTTTGAGTCTTCTGGGATAGACTCCATACTCCATGTGGCCCTATGTAGGATAAATGCTACAGAAAATTAATAAATTTATGGATAAGTTGATCAGAATCTCTAACCTAGCTGTTCTCTCTCAGGTCCTCTTCCTGATGGCTGGGAGCAGGCCATCACAGCAGAGGGGGAGATCTATTACATCAACCACAAGAATAAAACAACGTCTTGGCTGGACCCACGACTGGACCCACGCTATGGTGAGCTCTACGAATGCTTTTATGTCTCTGCACATTCATAAATGGAAATACTACACAACACACAATCACACACAGCTTAAAATATCGTGCTTGATTATGGTCCGGTATTTCCTTTATTTCATGTAATCATCACTGGGATGTCTGCTAATCAGCTTTGCTTCACAGCTGAAGGTTGCTGTGTCAGGGGTAGGATATTCCTACATTCTTATTTACTTTTAAAGTTGTCATCAGTGACGTTTGTACGATTTTATAATATTCTGCAAAATTCTTTGTAGTGTCTTCAGTAAAATATCTGTTAAGAGAAACCAGATCTCAGTGGTAGTCCAGACTATCTACACAGGAGAAAAAAATTTTGTGGACCTCCAACCAGTCTCAACAAGGAGGCATCTCAATCATGTTGCCAGATCATTTATAAATCTCCTTTCTATGCAGTAGAATTTAGTTGTGCATGAGTATGAAAGGCATGGCCTAGGAAGAGAAGGACAGCATTTATTTGTATTTTAAAAAGGTGTACAGTTACCCTCCAACCAAAATCATGGACTGATCATTTGAAAGCTTTAATAAATAATCATTCTTTTCATAGTTTTTTCCACAACGTGTGTGTGTGCGCGTGAAAGAGACAGTTTTCTGAAAATATTCCCACTTCCCGTGACTCATATTGAGGTTAGCCAAAACCGCTCCTAACTCAGGACTCAGCTATGTGTGTGTGTGCGTGTGCTGTTTAATGCTTCTGAATTATGTAGATAGAAACTTCATTCTTCTCTGTTACAATAGTTAAATATTAGTTTCCCTACCTGCTAATTAAACCAGACCAGATGTTTTTCAGTTTTAGGTTCGTAAACCGTTGGTACATTGGACATCACTGGTGGTCTTAAAAAGAACTGTCCTTCTGCCCCCTCCCTGCCCTCACACTCCCTCTCTCGCTCCCACTCTCTATAATCCTCTCCATCCGTACGGCTCACAAAGAGATGAAGGCTTTTGCTTATGTCACTTTGAGTTACTCACGCTTGGAAGTGCTTTCCCTTCATCCTAAAAACATTCCCTTATTTTTTTTCCCTCTCTCTCTCTCTTAAACATGTGGAACATTAGCCATTTTCTGTGTAAAAGGTCTGTGTTGACGTTACAGAGATGGTTTTCATAGAGGTGGTTTCATGGGAAAAGTGGAAAACGGTGTGTGCGCCTGCCACGTCCTCTGAGAGACCGAAACACTGCTCTGAAACTTTTAGCTCTTTGAAGATTTATAAGTCTTGAATGTATGTGTCTGGTGGGCCCCAGAATTAGTTGTAATGTGAAGGGTAGAGAGTAAAGCGAGAGTGGAAAAGCATGAGAGCACCGAGAAGGGGGATACGTTTTTTTTTTTTTTTTTACAGCTAAGAACTGGATACCATTTTCTTAGATGCATTAGGAGCATGTGTAGTGTAGCGCTGGTTTTCCTGCTAACTTTTTCCACCAGGACTAGCAAAGGATAAATTTGGAAATGCTTTTAAAGCGTATTTGTTAATGTTTATTATTTTTCAGGCTTATAGATTACAAAAAGCATTTAAACGTGAGCTGTGTTTCAAATGACCCCTACTGTAGCCAATTCATGTTATTGAAAATATATTAATAGTTAATAATAAAATCCAAAACGGAACTTTTAACATAGAAAAGCTTAGCATATTTGCTGTATAGGTTGTATCAATGGCTAACACGGAGTTTAGCTGGTGAGTTACCTCAGAATTTTTGTAGCTAGCTACATTGAGTGAGCTACTGTTGTTAGCTAGCTAGCTAATGTCTAGTATTCTTAAAACTTTGTTTTTCATTCCAACCTTTTTCAACCTTTTACATCCCAGTTTTGAGTTTCTAATTTTGTTAACTTGGGCTTATGAGGTAAATGTTGAGCTGTGTCATGAATGCAAGTCTGTGAGGAAGTATAGTGTGAAGAGACACGAGTCGTTATTTTATTATTTTCTAGTTTCCAATTTCTTGTCTGTCAAAGTCAAGAAAGATTAAAATGTCAAAGAAAGATAATATGAAAGACTGTTTGTCTGGGAGGTTGGGTGTTTAACTTGCAACGTATTTGTGGTGGTTTCTGTGAACCCATAACATTGTCTGACTCTACCTAGCTAGTTTGCTAGGATGCTGAGGTAAATCTACAGCAAAACTAAGTGTTGAAATTTATGCTACCTGTACAAATATGTCCTGAATTTCTAGTTGTTGTTGTTGTTGTTGTTGTTAGTATTTTCCAAATTATATTTCTAGTGACTGGGGTGGAGGCATAATTTGTGTCTTGGTTAAGTCTGAAATATGTGTATTATTGATGCTAACTTTACAGGCTGATAGCTAGCAGGCAGGGAAGAACTAATTAGTGGCTGGGAACTAGATAGAGCAAAATAATAAAACATGAGATGGAAAGAAAAAGAAATATTAGAGAAGTCATAGTAGAAGGATCTACTGTCCTCCTTTTCTTTTTGTGATGTTCTCTCTCTCTCGTTTTTTTTTTGATGCTCTATCTTGTTTCCCTCCTTTTTGCCTCTTACCCTTCTCACACTCTCTTTCTGTTTTTATTTCTCTCTCTCTCTCTCTCTCTCTTTTTCTCTCTCTCTCTCTCTCTCTCTCTCTCTCTCTCTCCCCCCCCCCCCCCCCACCCTCCCCTGCTAACCCCCCGAATGAGGCCCAGAGCAGGCAGGACGCTTTTCTGCTACACATGCAGACAGACTTGAGTCTGAGCCAGATCTCTTTATACTGCAGTGCTGCACCTAATCTCTTCCAGGCCTTTTCACTCAGAGAGACACAGAGAACGAGGGAGCGAAGGAGGGAGGAGTACAAAGGGGGGCTGACTGAGGAAGGGCCACAGAGAGGGGGAAGGGAACAGTGAGAGAGAGAGAGAGAGAGAGAGGACGAGAAGAAACGTTAGAAGGCCGACATGCGTCTACAGGAATCTCCAGAGTGGCTGGGAGCGGTGGAGGCGGAGCCTCACAAATTGGCCTGGACTTAGTGTTCCCAAATGGAGCCTTCATGTTTTTCACACTCTGTCTGCAAAGAGCACAAACACAGAGAGGAGCCACAGATGAAGCGGCAAGCAGACACGCACGCAAAGTCGTTCTGCTATGTTTTTCCTGTGCCGCTAGAAGGCTATCGGGTTATCGGCTGTTATTTTTTCCGCCTGCACTTCAGTGTAGGAGTTGGCACCTTGTCGCCTGGTGCCGAGTGATGTCACTCTCTTATGGGGCTCTCATCTTTTCCAGAGCTCTGCTATGAGCTAATCCTGACTCGCACACACAGGCTGCACGCTTGCCACAGGCCAACAGTTCAGATACACATGTGTGAATGGTTAACATTTGTGACTTCAGCATGATGCATTCACTACGTGCACGCGAAAAGATCTGAAACATCCGAGTCATCTTTTTTCAGGACTGCAGTAATATAATGTTTATAGACCATATAGCAGCCATCTTGATCTTGTTGTCCATACAGAAAATGAAAGAGAGAGTGAGCGTGAAGTTATAATAAAGCAGAGAAGCTTCTCTTTCTCTCAGTCTTTCTCCCACCGTTAAACTTTATCAGCCTGGACGCTTGAAAGAACAAACGTGTTAACTGGACAGCAGGCAAATATTTGCAGAGGCTTCAAAGGGGCCGTGCCCTGTTGGGCTCTTTCAGAACATTTCCGATAGTTTCCAGGCTTGCTCAGGGTCTTGCCTGCATGTAGATGATCCTGTTGGTGTTGGTGAAGGATGGGGGTCTGATAAGAGCTCCCGCAACGTGTTCCACATGAGCGTGAAAAAGACAAAACAGCAGATAGGATTAGCCCTTCTCTCTCTCTCTCTCTCTCTCTCTCTCTCTCTCTCTTAGCTTTATCTGTCTGATTTATGGAGTCTTTGTCTAGATCAGTGTTTTCTACCCCTTTTTTTTTTAGAAATAATCCCACAGCTCACCACTATCACAAACCACAAATATGCTTCCATATTTCCTATATATCATTCAAAATAATGATTAGATTTATTGCTTTTTCTGTTTGCTCACTCCTAAAGTTTGGTTGTATGAGAAATGCAGTTATAATATGTTAGGATGAAATTGGGGAAAGGGTGCTGTAGCTGTATTTTTTTTTTTTTTTCCAGTTTAATGCAGTTCATACACAAAATTTGGATGATTCAGATCTTATGGAATATATTTGGATCAAAACAGACCGTCATGGTACTTCTAAATAAAGTTCAAGGTGCGTTATGTCTGAGTTCTGTAAATTTATGAAATGGGCTCAAGCTATAAACCTAATCGGCATCTGATATGCTGTACCTGGAAGACCTTAGCCACTGAACCCATGTCCAAAGCCAGCCAGCTAGTTAATTCTGATTGTAAATATATGTTTTAATGCTTTAGTTTAATTTGAAATGAATAATCACTATTTTGCTAAAAGTTAAGGTTAATAATCTAAATATAAAATATCACATAACAATAGCTATAACATTGTTCTTTCAGACTGAACATTTCATTCAACTCGGCATTTACAGACATGCGTTCAAGCAGACAGTCCCAAATCTCCAGCCAGACTTAAGCCTTGTGTATTTTTGTGTATATTTTGTCTACAAGTTCCTTCTTTAGAAATGACACTCACAAAAAGTCACACAATGTACCCGTTCCGGGGGGCAAGAAGCAACAGGTTTGAGATTAACAGCTCATTAGCTGTGTTCCCTCCTGCTCTGGGAATAACTTACTCTGTAGTGCACAAGGTTCTGCTTCAATAGACCCATATCTGTGTGAGATAAGGGTATGAAAGGACACACACACAATTTATCACCCCTGCAAGCACACCCACACTCTGGCTGTACCACTCACAACATTCCCACACAGTAATACAGCCTGTGGCAAGGTGGGGGAGGGTTCGAGGGGTGTGTGTGTGTGTGTGTGTGTGTGTGTGTGTGTGTGTGTGTGTGGGGCAAGGCTCCGATCTGATTCCCATGGAGAGAGGAGAGCAGAGACTCATTCAAGCCTGAGCAAGTAAACACACACTGATTGAATGGTGACGAGGCT
Source organism: Hemibagrus guttatus (assembly GCA_033459395.1). Taxonomy (NCBI): domain Eukaryota; kingdom Metazoa; phylum Chordata; class Actinopteri; order Siluriformes; family Bagridae; genus Hemibagrus; species Hemibagrus guttatus. The sequence continues at coordinate 24,350,142 of JAUCMX010000004.1, forward strand.
GTTCGGCGAGGGGGGGGCTCCCCTGCATGACAACGGCAGCGTCATCACTTCTTTGTTTTTATTGGTGGCTTGGGTGCATAAGTAAACAGGGATCCTCTCCGGTTCGATTACAGTAACACCTCCCACAATCGGCGCCATTTGTTTCAGCTATTCGAGGTCTCCTGCAATACACATGACCTCATTCACATGTATTAAATTGGTTCCCGGTGTTTACATCCAGACCAGTTGTTGAAGGGCACCTGCACACACCCAGTCCTGCAGACACCCTGACTGCGCATGTTTACCACATGATCTTAGTTAAATCTGTAAAATAACAACCACATCAACAGAAGCCATTTTAGCTATATTAAGCGAAATATCTTGGTGTGCATTTTGTTGTTTAAACCACAAATCATTTGGGTCATAGACAAGATGTGTGTATCTGAAGGCTGTTCAGTTTACAGAAAATTATTATTATAATGTAATTTTTAATATTCCAATATAATTACACTCTTTATTACCATAATGATCTCAACAAGGGTAAAAATATTACATTTTTCGAACCTTTTAGGACATCTAGCTGGTCTCCATGAGGAAAAGTACTGTGACAGGGCCCCCCCCCCCCTCCCCCTCCCCAAATAAAAACTGAAAGTAAAAATTGCCAGAAGTTTTCCCTAGGGTTGCTGAGGTAAAGGGTCTGGTTTAGGTGTGGCTACAGGAATAATTACGTCAATAGAAAGATAATAAGACAAGATTTAGGTTTAGGTGTATCATTATTAAAGGAAGAACAAAGTTCAAAAGTGAAAATCTTTTTTTTTTTATATCTTCCTTTGTGTAGCTCTGAACCCGCAGCGAATTACTCAGAGTGCGCCGGTAAAACAGGGCACCCAGTTACCCTCCAGCCCCCAGAACCCTGCTGTCATGGGAGGCAACAACCAGATGAGACTGCAGCAGCTGGAGAAAGAGAGACTGAGACTTAAACACCAGGAGCTGCTCCGCCCTAGACCACAGGTTCGTCTCTCTCTCTCTCCCTCACACACACACACACACACACACACACACACACACACACACACACACACACACACCTTCAGCACCAAACCGAACACGACCCGAGAGTTTGGTCTCCATCAAAACCGCACCTGCTGCCACTGATTTAGAAGAATTAGAGCACACACTAATGCATTACACAGCAAATTAAGCTTCATCATTAGTTGTCTAATGCCTCAAGCTTCAGCCAATAGGAGACGTCTGGGCGGAGCTTCGGTCCTTTGAAGTCACAATGCAGTTAAGCAAGACGGAGGAGAGACTAATCACGGTTGTCAGCTCACATCTAAAGCCGTACAATCCCACGTTAAACATTCCATATATACATTTTACCATAAGGAGGCAGAATAAGAATATTCACCTGTATACGGATATTTTAAAAACTTTCGTAGCATTATCGTCTCAGATTGTTACTGGAAAAGAGGCTTTTCAAAATGACCCTCAAAGCTTGCTCAGTTTTAACTCAGTTTTCATTGTTTTTGTGTGAACACAAAAAACATCCGTGTGTGTTTTAAAAATCCTGACGTCACAGCATCAGCATACCTCAGGATGTTAGCAAACTAGCGCAATTTGATGGTTTGCAATTTAATTTTGCCTGAATGTAATACTACGTACTGCTCCTGAACAGAGATTTATTATTTAACAATTCATATTCAAGTGTAGTTTGAAGCGGTCACTCCACCGCATCTTCAGGCCACATAAATTTCTGCATATGTGACCTTAACCTCGAAACTGGCCTAAAAATGCATTTTCCGTCTGATCCGTTGTCAAATGTGACTTGCATAATACATTGAAATGTGTTAAAGGCATAGCTGTTGCACTTTAAAAGCTTTGAATTGAAGCTTTGTCCTGATTCGATGCTTTGTGAATTTATGAGCAGTACACACACTCAGTCTTCGGCTCTTGGTCTGGGATTTGTGTGTGTGTGTTCTGTATACTCTTGTGTGGCGTAACGTGTGTATGTGTTGGGGGTGACTGAGAGAGGTCAGGGATCGGAAGAAAAGGAGGAGACTTGGTAGTGTAGGGGGCCAGACGGGGACGTGGAGCTCAGAGCCGGGAGAGTTGAAGAGGGGCAGCTTTGGAATGTAAACAGAGTGTTGACTTAGCTCTGCGAACCCCACACACATACACAAACTAAAGAAACCAATCTCTTCAGCCCAAAGCATATCCTTAACGAAGTAGGACCGAGCCCGATGCCGCCCAAAACGTCACAAGATGCTGCACTCCATAAAACACGTAACTTCAAGACGTTCTTGTAAAACGAGTCAAACTGACGAAACTCTTGTCATTTCCTGTTTCTCTGATTTATTATTCAACCCGTTTGTCATTCCCATTCACGTTTCTTTATTCATAGGAAGTGTGCAGTAAAAAAAAAAAAAAAAGGATGTGACCCTGTGCCCTACCCTGCACTTAATGACACGCAATAAACCCACACCTTAGCCGCGTGCAGTTAACCACCCAGTTGGGCCGAGGCCATAAAATCACAGAAGACGCTCATAGAAAGTGACTTTCACGATCTCTTGACAAATGAGAACCAGATCTGTAGCTTGTGACACGTCGCCTGGGATGGGCATCATTCAACAAGGTAATAGAAGAAATGGCTGGAGGAAAAACTTGTAGGTGAAGCTTTGTTTTTATTTTTAACACAATTCTGCACCTACATACCTGCTACGGTAAAACCAGAATTGTGTGTTCGCTAAAAAAAACTGGTTTTAAAAAAAACAGAAACTTTCCTTTAAATTAATCTTGTATACAATATACAAGGTCAAAATATGTCCAAAAAATGTTTTTTGTTGATGAAGCCCTATTTTTTGCTCTCAAAGTGCATATTTGGTCACATTTAACAATGAATTGCATTTGACTGGTGTAAAACAGTATTATTTGGTCTTAATTTTGTGTGTGTGTGTGTGTGTGTGTGTGTGTGTGTGTGTAGGAACTGGCTTTGAGGAACCAGCTGCCCACCAGTATGGAGCAGGACAGTGGCACTCAGAACCCAGTGTCGTCCCCTGGCATGGGACAGGATGGCCGCAGCATGACCACCAACAGCTCAGACCCCTTCCTCAACAGGTGAGGATGAAAGCAGGCACGCAAAGACTTGTCTTGATAGCTGCTTGTCATTAGTGTCGGTCAAGCATCTGAATAACACACTTTTCCATTGTCTCTTAGTCCTTGTGAACAGGTAGAAACAATCACAGAATTTCAAAGTATCTGTTATTGATCATTCTCTGGCACGTCTTCAGGTAGAGCTGTAGAGTTCACAAAATGAGTCAGTTCCTCGTGTGACGAGGCAGAATATCGCCACAAATAACAGGAGTGCACCATCCAGTGGCCGTTAAGAGAAAACTCCTTCTGTTAGAATAAGGATTGAATAATGATGGCAATGCTAAAAGAGTCAAAAATACCTAGAAAGTGGTGTAAACAAAAATGCAGCTTTTTAAAGAGCTGAAAATGTGGTTATGGTTGAGGGGAACCATGTAGAGAGATTTTTTATTTTATATATATATATATATATATATATATATATATATATATATATATATAATATGTATATATGTGTATATGTATATATATTTTTGTGTGTGTGTGTGTGTATATGTATTTTGTATATATATATATATATAATATATTTTTTTATTTATTAAAAATTTATATATATATATATATATATATATATATATATATATATATATATATATATATATATATATATATATGATTATCCCAATAATTTTGAGAGTACAGTAATTACGAGAAGACTTTGTAATGGATTCTTGGCATTACTTGGCTGTGTGTGTGTCTACGTTTCCTTTGTGTCTGTGTGTTTCTATATCTGTTTGTGTCTGTGTGTTTCTATATCTGTTTGTGTCTGTGTATCTGTTTGTGTTTGAATGTGTTTGTGTGTGTGTGAGAGAGAGAGAGAGAGCTTGTGAACAGGCACTGCTGCCCGTGAGAACATGTGGTCTTTAGACAGGCCATCTCCCCCTCACACACACACACACACACATCGGCACTCACAAAGACCCCATTCATCACTCCACACTCCTCCACTACACACATACACACACACACACACCTCTCACTCTCTTCATTAGTGTAAGCCTGCTGTATTTGCTCTCACACTGTACCCCTGCACACTGGCCTCTGTTTATGGAGAGGTGTAATTCCAAACCTCACTCCAAACACCACTTTTACAGCTTTACTTTCAGTGAACTGTTGCAGATCACTGCTGCATTTTTCCTGATTCTTCTCTTGCTTTTACAATTCGTATTTATGCTCCTGCTTTAGGTGTGATGGAAATTATAACTTCTTATTAATATTATTATCATTATGTTTTCTATGGGTAGTAAAATCTCATTGTAACTTAATTTGTTCAAAGCTACAATAATAATAATAATAATAAAAAACAGAAATGGGAACTTTTTTTAATCTTTGAAGATTTATTTTAAAGATGTATAGGTTGCAGGAGTAAGAAATGTTAGGGTTTTTTCTTTTAACTGCATATAGTTATGTATGTATATATGTATAGTGTTACTTCTCTGTGGCATGCTTATAATGGAAGTGCTATTACATTATACATATAATATTATTAATTATATAATAAATTAATCAATTATACAATATAATACTATGTTATTAGGATTATAATATTATTTTAATCAGGGAGATATGGTGAGCTAATTGTTGCTTCTCCCTCTCGCTCTTTCTCTCTTCCGCTCTCTCTCTCTCGCTCTCTCTCTCTCTCTCTTTTGCCCCTCCCCTGCCCCCACTCAGTGGGACGTATCACTCCAGAGATGAGAGCACAGACAGTGGCCTGAGCATGAGCAGCTACAGTGTTCCTCGCACTCCAGACGACTTCCTGAACAGTGTAGATGAGATGGAGACAAGTATGATGCTTTAAATATCTTCTCATACCCCTAAATTATGAACGCTTAATATACAGTTTAAGCTTCATTGTTTGAGTCTTGTATAAACATTTTCCGACATTTTATAAAAACGACACAAAGCACACAATCTGGTTGTTGTTGTTGTCGTCGCTGCTCTTCCCAGTTCGTGAATATTCATTTATCAGTCAATACTAAGTGTAATTCTAGTGTATTTTCATTCATAAGCAGTCTTTTATCACTCATTTCTGAATTTGAATCTGTTGTCATATTTTACACACTGAACTTTTTATTATTATTATTTTTTAGATATTTATTTATTTATTAATTTAAAAATGATAGTGGATTTTATTCTATATTCTATAAAAGCACCAGTAGAAATACCATATTATAAGTATTATATCCTTTCAGAATTTGCCTAAAGTTATTTAGAGGGTTTGCACATTTTTCTATTATGAAGATGCTCCAGGAAGTGATCGCTGTTTTCATTCATCTGCCTCTGAAACTAATATGTAACCAAGTAGTGCATTAAACTGCAGAAAAATAAAATGTTTAAAAAAGCTCGTCAAAGAAGCAATGGTTCAGAGTTTTTAAGTACGTTACATGCCTAGCCAATATACATGTTTTGGTTATGTGACCTACTAATGATCAGCATTAGTGCAACGAGTGCTTATTATATTGGTTAAAAGTGTGTATTAAATGTCTTGTATATAACTTTTAATGCGACAGTCATTTGTTCATTGTTTACACACAGTCATAAAGAGTTCGTTTATCTCGTGCAAATCGTTCATAATTACTACAGATGTCCTCCAGCAGCTTTACTTAACAGACGTATGTCTTTATGCTTGGCATCCCAGTTTCCCAGTTGTGGTGATTAACCTCTTGAACAGCAGGTTTCTGGGGTCACCTTTCTGACACAAGGTCTAAACACCTGCTAAGAGACTATTGTACAATCTGGTAGATGTGGCAGATTGCACAATACGTTTAAAACGTGACCATTTCTCAACCCTGTCTTTTTCCTCTTCCACCCTCAGGCGACTCCCTCGGCCCTGCGTCCTTGGCGACCCAGCCGAGCCGCTTCCCAAACTACCTGGATGAAATCCCAGGCACTGATGTGGATTTGGGCACCCTGGAGGGCGAGAGCATGGCGGTGGAGGGCGAGGAGCTTATGCCGAGTCTGCAGGAGGCACTGAGCTCTGACATCCTGAACGACATGGAGTCTGTGCTGGCTGCGACCAAGATCGACAAAGAGAGCTTCCTGACCTGGCTATAGATCAGCTGTACCACACACTCCGCCTCCGCTCTCTTCACACTGAACTGCTGCCTAGGCCAATCTGTGAAGGATGTGTAGCTGCTTCGAGGTGCTTTTTTGGTGTGGTTTTGTTCTTTTTTTTTTTAAGAGACATTTCACTCTCTTCAGACTTAGTTTGCGCCCCCCCTCCACGTTAACATTAATCATGGCAGGACTGGTTTCCTCTGGGGCTTTTGCCCATAATATATAAACCACACATGGCCGGGTTGGTTTTAAAAGCAGATTTAATTTCTTTTTGCCCTTCCATTACCATTTTTTTTTTATGTCTGCATCCTCAAGGCTGGCCCATGAACAGACAGTTATTCACCCTCTCTTCTTATACACTTGTATATGCCATTGACAAAGTGTTGAACCCTCATCCCTCTCATATATGACCTCATCCTCTGCCTCACGCACAGCCTGAACTGCAGTTTCCCGTCTTTCCTTCATTCACTACAAGCTTGGCAAACCAAAAAACACTCCCGAAGGCTGCTTGCATGTGTGTGGATCGTAATGAGATGTCAGTGAGCTTGAGGTTGAGATTTTGAGGGGTGAACTTGTTGCTTTAGGAAGGCGGATCACCCTGCTCGGCTGTGCCAGCATATCGAACTGTAATCCGTACAAGTGCCTTCGGTTTGATAGCGCAGCAGTTCAAACACTACTTTTTAACACTATATATATTTTTCGAACAATTCTGACCGTGCTCTTTTTTTCTATTTACAGTTTTCATTAATCGAAAATGTCTTTTAAAGTTTATATATATATATATATATATATATATATATATATATATATATATATATATATATATATATATAAAAATGAATGCCTTTTGTTGGATTTTTATCAACTTTAGCCTCAGTCTGAAGACTGAATTTTTAAAAAAAAAAAAAAATTTTTCTCTCCATGTACGATAGATAAATTTCTTGTCTCGAGGTAACTGGTTTGTTATCTAACACGGTTGCCTTCCAGCATGTTGCCGTTGTTTAATCATCACAGAATAGATCGAACTGATTATCGATATAACCTAGTGCTCAGCAGAAACCATCCGATTCAGAGAGCTGTTTTCGTATGTTAATATGTAGGTTTTCAATCATTATTGATGTATTTTTGCATATTCAGCGACAGTATCGTTCAAAAGCAAGGAGCAGAATGTCAGGGAATTTTATTGATGACAAGGATGAGGATGAGGATGGACGCCTGTTCGGTGTAGAAGCTGTCAAAGAGATGGATTTGCTATGTTTTGAGCTGGATAAATAAGCACGTCTTGAGGGTTTGCGGTTTAAAGCGGCGGTAAGCTGGTACTTGGTTTGGTAATCACGATTAGATTTTAACGGAAACAATCAGCGATATAAATTGTCAGGATTTTTATTTGCTTTTGACGAAGCTTCCAAAGAGTGTAATGAGTCTTTATTTTCTCTCTTTTTTAAGAAAAAACAACAAAGTAATTTATCCTATTCTTTGTGTGTATACATGTAGCATAAGCTAATGAGAGAATGTCCAGCTGATGATTAGTCAGTGGATATGTGATATGTTTCTGTCACAAATCTCCCATACTTAGACACTCAACGAACAAGTTAACATGATCAACCTGTTGTCAGTCGTTTACATTGTTGCAGAGCGATAGAACACTACAGACTATAGATGCTTTATATAGAGACACAATGTGTATCTTTAAGATGTTTACAAGATTATTACCCCCTCTACACACACTACTCAGAAGATGATGATCCTACACTTTAAATGTGATTTTATTTTTTTAAAGTAAACGTTTGTTAATGAACTACAGTTTATTCGATGTTACTTGTATTCAAGTCAACATGAGTCAACATGAACAAGGCAAGTGCTGATGACGGCTCATCCAATATTACAGCTATTAGCTTTTCGACACTACAAAAATAAAAAGCGATCAAAGCGTCACTTCCCTTGCATTCCATTTCTCGAGGCAGCTTCCAAAGTAGGTGAAAGTCTTTAGGAGGGAAGGGACATCTGTTCGTACTCCTGAGGCTTGAGTAGTTCATTCAGAGTTTAGTAAAGATCTCATAATGTCAGATACCATGATAAAATGTAAGAAAATATTATGAAAATCGAATATCAGCACCTGCCTTATGTGAACAAAGATCAAAACCTGTGATCGAACTATGCCGCTGTGACCTGAGCAAATAGTGGACAAAAGACCCTAGTAGTATGTTTAGAATAGTATCTATTTTTACAGAAGTATGGTGTTGGACACTAGATGGATTAAGCAGTGTTTGAGATAGCAATGCAACAACAAAAAAAAAAAGAGAGAGAGAGATCACTTTTATAAATTGTTGGTACAGTGCTTGTATTGCATGTTTTTAACAGAACATTGCTTAAAATGTGTGTCACTTAAACATGATTTTATGCGTAGTTAGTGTGCGACTAAATATATAATAACTGTGTTGTTTTTTTTGTAGCGGTAGTACTAATCACTCAAGTTAAAGGATTGGTATTTAGGTATCTCTAAATGCACACAGAATGAATTTATATCCATTTATTATGATCTGTTTTATTTTTTTCCTTTCTTTTTTTTTTTTAATAGATTTATGTGCATGTATCTTAGAACCTTATGTTCTGTTACATTCTATCCTTTTGCATAATGGATATAAATGGATGGGACTGTAATAAAAAAATATATACTTTGTTGTACTGTTTGTTTGTGAAATAATTATTTAATTTGGAAAGAAAGAAAGAAAACCTGATATCCACACGTACACTCGGTGGCTATTTTAATTAGATACCCTGCAGATTTTATGCAATTATCTATTCAACCAAACATCTTGCAGCAGCACACACCATTAAAATCTTGCAGAAACAGGTTGTTAACGTCCATGTAATATGCTTTTGTTTGTGGAAAGGCCATGTTGATGAGAGGTGTCTGAGAACAGGCAGGGTCTGGCAGAAAGCTACAGTATCTCAAATAAGCACTCTTTACAATCGCACTCAGCAGAGAAATATCTCAGAACATGCACTATATTGCCAAAGGTATTGGGACACCCCTCCAAATAATTGAATTCAGGTGTTGTTTTTCAAGGGGTTGGGCTCGGCCCCTTAGTTCCAGTGAAAGGAACTCTTAAAGTTTCAGCATACCAAGACATTTTGGACAATTTCATGCTCCCAGCATTCTGGGAACAGTTTGGGGATGACCCGGAGACTGCGGAGACGTCTGCCTTTACATGCACATGAATGTAATATGGAGTTGGCCCGCCCTTTTCGGCTCTTTGCTTTGTGCACTGGTGTGCAGTCATGTTGGAACAGGAAGGGGTCATCCCTAAACTGTCCAAAATGAAATTGTCCAAAATGTCTTTGTATGCTGAAGCATTAAGAGTTTCTTTCACTGGAACTAAGGGGCCGAGCCCAACCCCTGAAATACAACACCTGAATTCAATGATTTGGAGGAGTGTCCCAAAACCTTTGGCAATATAGTATACAACACACTGAAATTTGAGGCAGATGGACTAAAAACAGCATAAAACTGCAACAGGCACAGATGAATTTTGAACAAACGTCATCTGTTTTTTTTTCTGTACAGTTCTGTTGTCATTTGTCTGGAGGAGTCTTCTCTGTTTTGATGATTGTTAAACATTTCTATTCAGAAAGGTCTATGAGACCCAATATACAGACACTAAACTGTTTCTGTATTTTCTGTAAACACTATTAAATAGCAAAAGGCACCTCTAGATGACATAACAGTACAGAAAAACATTTACAATCGCAAACCAGCTTTCTTTCCAGTTTCTCCAGTGTTTTTGATCAGACACTCCACTGTTATATGATGGCATCATGTTGTTCTCTAAAACGAAAAAAGAGAATTAATTACACCATTGGAAGCCATGTTTTTAATCATGTGCCAGTAAACTGTCATCATGTTAATGTTCTAATCCGAATTTGTTCTAATCAGGATCGTAATTATATTTAAACAACACACTGATATGAAGTACTTAACTTTCAGAATAATTTGGGGTGCTTTTTTCCTTTCTGCTTATCTCTCCAACATGGCTGAAATTCTGTTTATAGATAACTGGAAGAGCTGTATCGAGAGTGTGAGAAATGACCCCGCCCACCTCGTCCTGATGTAATGCAGATGATTTGCTTGAATCTACAACTAGAATATTGTGTGCTCTGAATATTATGAAAATGCATAAGCATATCAGTATTATATTAGATTAGCGTTTTATTATATCACATGAAAAGCAAGCATTCGGAAGTAATGCTGTCTTAGACAAATCTCTGGGAAACACATGCTTTTTATCCATTTATAGTTACATTAAATGTTATGAAGCATCCATGAAACAAGTTCATTCCTGTTCCACCATAGTGCTGTCAGATACTCAAATCTGATTGGTCAGAAGGCACTGATTAATTTTCTATAACAGCATAACAGCAGCTCTGACAGCAGTGCAGGTTGTAATTCAAGTTTATATTAATGTGCTCTTTCTGATGTTTCCATAGCGACAGCTCATTAATGATAGACGCTTCACATAGTCTAATCCTAATAAATGGATTTTAAAACACAACGTTACTGATATAGTATTGTGCTATATAAGGAGGACATTTATTTCAAATTTCTTGAAGGAGTCACTAGTGTCAGTTTTCCACCACTGGAGAATCTTTTTAGGACAGAGGACTGTGTGTTGTGTTTTCTATGTAACATGACCATCTGTGTTTTTGTTTTATCTTATTAAGAGAAGTGAGGAAATAATAGTTTTTATAATGCAAGGCAAAATGTGTTTTTGTGTTCCACAACATTCAATGTAACTATAAACAGAAAATATTCTCACCTAGTACAGACAATTGAGAGTTACCAGTTGGCCTACAACTCATGTATTTGGACCGGTGGAGGAAAGCGGTGTACCCAGAGGAAACCCTGAGAAGAGAAGTGGAGCAAATGCAAACTCCACACAAAGAGGCAGGAATCGAACCCTCAACCCCAAAGGTGTGAGGCAAATGTGCTAGCCACTAACCAAACACTTCAACAGGTGCTGTTATTGGAAAATAATCCACAATGGAATGGGCTACAGGTACTCTTCTTCATGTCCAGCTACATCACACCAGCTCAGCACTGTTTTTCTCCTATAATAGCATGATCTGTGGTGTTTTACTACTTACTTTTCACTTATGTTTTATATTGCCAAAAGTTTTGGGACACCATTCCAAATCATTGAATTCAGGGGTTGGGCTTGGCCTCTTCGTTCCAGTGAAAGGAACTCTTAATGCTTCAGCATACCAAGACATTTTGGACAATTTCATGCTCCCAACTTTGTGGGAACAGTTTGGGGATGACCCCTTCCTGAATTCAATGATTTGGATTTGGAAATACAACACCTGAATTCAATAATTTGGAGGGGTGTCTCAATATGTTTGGAAATCTAGTGTATGTTCATTTTTAATCTTACATTATATTAAGCTTCCTCCCTAATTCCTTGTTAACTGAGGTTGGAAATACTGTCAAAGAAAATGAATCACTGAATGGTGGGACCAGTCAAAAGCAAAAACTCAGCAACATTGTGGGATAAAATATTATTACAGATTGCTAAGCAGTCACACCAGTAAGACTACAAACTACAAATCTAAGCTGGTGTGTTAGGGCTTGGCTGTTAGCAAACAGGAAAAGAGATGATACTCACAGAGCTCGATAACGTCCCCGCTGGCGAGAGCAGATTAGCCTGTAGCCCAGACACACACCCAGTGTTATAATTAAGCCCAGTGTCATCCCACCCAGGAAACTGCGCACATGGCCTTGGGAACACGGAGCTGAGCAGATTGGGGCAAGAGCTGCTTCGGTTAAAAGAACAACTGAAGGTTTTTTTTTGTGATGTTTAAAAATTTACAGAAGACACACAAACTTTCTGTTGATTTTTTCCAAACATGCTGCTTTGATTCATGCAGAATAAATGAAAACTATATGATATTTAATTTGGGGAAATAATTTGTGTTTATGACCAATTTAAAATGATTACACAGACCACACAGATTGCAGCAGCAATTGAAAATAAATCCTTTTTAAGAATTTTTATAAAAATGTGCCTTGACATATAGTGGCATAGCCACAACATTAACCGTTCCAAACTGTTTTATTGGTTTAAAATAATTAACTAGACTAAACGTCCTCATTAAACACAGTGTCATTTGTTAGGCTCCTAATATTTTCATGTAAAGTGCATCACCCCTCATGATGATGACATTAAAAATTTGCCCGATCTGTGCTATTAAGGAAAACCAATGAACACCTTCTGACCGATCGGAATCAACAATTCAACAGCGCTGTGGTGTAAGTATGGATAAATACCTGATGTAGGAAGTGAAGAGTTATGGCTCCATGTTGTTGGAAATGCAGTTCTTATCAACCGTGTAGTGTGTGTGATGGATTCATGGCTTGAGGAGTTTGAAGCTGTGAGAGTTACTTGTCCTTGCCAAGCAGTAACATATGCACCAGTTGCTGTGATATGTGTCTTGCTCTCATTTCTTGAATTTTGAGATTCTGATAAATCTGGGGAAAAAACAGTATACACACACACAGGTCAGAATTTTATAAGCCAATTCAAATCAGGTCAGGCTTTTACAATGTAAAAATACAACATTCAAAAACTCCAACAAAAACTATAAATATATGTATACTCATGTATTTCTTTCTCTACATTTAAATCAATCTGAATTTTTCATTCATTCATTGTCTACCACTTATCCAAACTATTCTCGGGTCACGGGGAGCCTGTGCTTATCTCAGGCATCATTGGGCATCAAGGCAGGATACACCCTGGAGGAATGCCAACCCATCACAGGGCACACACACTCTTATTCAATCACGCAATCACACACTAAGGACAATTTAGAGATGCCAATCAACCTACCATGCATGTCTTTGGACTGGGGAAGGAAACCGGAGTACCTGGAGGAAACCCCAGAGGCACAGGGAGAACATGCAAACTCCACACACACGGCGGAGGCAGGAATCGAACCCCCAACCCTGGAGGTGTGAGGCAACGTGCTAACCACTAAGCCACCGTGCCCCCAGTAGAAATACAGACAATATTAAAAAGCACTTATTGGAGAAGTGATGGCTTGTTTTAGGTAAGTTAGTGAGATCCTAGCAAAGCTATAGCCTACACGTATGATAAGGAGATGTGACCTACTAATGAGTAAGTGCAATATAACAGACATATTCCGTATGTCTGGAAGTCTTATCCAATCTGAATAGTAGGTAAGATGATCTGTGGGTCTGTGGGGAATTCGGGTGAAGGAGACCTCTGGCAGAAAGGAGGTACCTTTGTGTACATTGCAGTGATTTTCTGTGACAGCAGTATTGCTGTGTTGGTTTGGGGGGTGAACAAGCTTGCCTTTTCAATAATATTCCTCTATATGATAAAGTCTGGTAAAATGACAGGATCAGTTGGAAGATAGTCATTGTCCTGTCACGGTCCATCATCACATTTGCAGTATGATTTCTTGACCTATAAAAAATGAAAAGATTTTTGACTCTTGAGCTTAAGGACTGTAGCTCTTATTCATCGTCTACCACTTATCTGATCTACTCTCGGGTCACGGGGAGCCTGTGCCTATCTCAGGACACCCTGGATGGAGTGCCAACCCATCGCAGGGCACACACACACTCTCATTCACTCACGCAATCACACACTACGGACAATTTAGAGATGCCAATCAACCTACAATGCATGTCTTTGGACTGGGGGAGGAAACCGGAGTACCTGGAGGAAACCCCAGAGGCACAGGGAGAACATGCAAACTCCACACACACGGCGGAGGCAGGAATCGAACCCCCAACCCTGGAGGTGTGCGGCAAACGTGCTAACCACTAAGCCACTGTGCCACCCCGAATTTTTGCACCTGTGTGCCTTTATATTAGCACTATCTTATTGTTTATTTCTTTTCTTCTGTATTACGCATCACATTCTTTTAAAACCATGTTTGCTGGTTCATTTTGCATTCTATAATTTTTATCAATAAACTCAAAATGTCTGGTATAGGATATGCCACAGATTAATTTTTGTATCTTTATTGTATTTTTGGGGTGTTTTCATGTTAAAATCAAGCAATATTTTTTATTTTGTTTTACAATCAATGCAGACAAATTGTACAATGGTACACTCCGGCATATTAGTACTGTCTCAAACAACAGCAAGTTTCACATCTAGGGCACAGTATAAATAAATAAGTTAAATAAACAAATTATAATAAAATAATAAAAAGACAAAACATTTTTGAATTCAGATCTAAGCTTTTTGAAAATTGTCTGTTTGACTATTTTGAATGATTTAGAGTAGTCTCATTCTGATAACAGGATAACCTAAGATAAAACACACACACACACACACACACACACCACTATCTGGAGTAAAGCCATTCCATCACCTGTGTCACCTTTAAGAGAAAGTTGGAACAGCTCCATTAGTTTCTTGTAACGGTGGTGGATTTGAGTTTGAAAGGAATAAGAATAACAAGTTGTGACTAGAATATGTTTACGTATTTAAAATCATTTAATAAAAGAAACATTATAGGCATTTATTCACCTCATAATTACAGATTACACTGATCAGGCATAACATTATGAGCAGTGAGAGGTGAAGTGAATAACACTGATTATCTCCTCATCATGGCACCTGCTAGTGGGTGGGATATATTAGGCAGCAAGTGAACATTTTGTCCTCAAAGTTGATGTGTTAGAAGCAGGAAAAATGGAAAAGTGTAAGGATTTGAGTGAGATTTTAAGGACCAAATTGTGATGGCTAGACCACTGGATCAGAACATCTCCAAAACTGCAGCTCTTGTGGGGTGTTCCCGGTCTGCAGTGGTCAGTATCTATCAAAAGTGGTCCAAGGAAGGAACAGTGGTGACCCGGTGACAGGGTCATGGGCAGCCGAGGCTCACTGATACACGTGGGGAGCGAAGGCTGGCCCGTGTCATCCGATCCAATAGACGAGCTACTGTTGCTCAAATTGCTGAAGAAGTTAATGCTGGTTCTGATAGAAAGGTGTCAGAATACACAGTGCATGACGGGTCAGGGCTGTTTTGGCAGCAAAATGGGGACCAACACAATATTAGGCGGGTGGTCATAATGTTATGCCTGGTCTGTGTATATGATAAATACTTTGCACATTTATGCAATCAGGTTATTGTAAAAATAAATAAATAAATAAATAAATAAATAAATAAATAAATAAATAAATAAATTTGTTATTTTCACATTTAGAGTGGGAAAAAATCTGACATCATTTATCTTGGTTTCATTTATTACGTCACAATATCTGCCATTTTTAGGGATGTGTAGATTTTTTATATCCATTGCACAAGTCAGAACACAAGTCCTCTGTACTCAGTAGTGTGTCTGTACCGCAGGTTCTTTATGTGGCACACTGTTTCCATACTGTTTAGTAGGCTAGTATGCGGGGTTGCTTTCTACCGGGGTTTGGTTTTGTTTTTGTTTGTCTGTGATAGAAGCAGGGAAAACGGGCAAGCGTAAGGATTTGAGCGAGTTTTGACAAAGCCCATATTGTGATGGCTAGACGACTGGATCAGAGCATCTCCAAAACTGCAGCTCTTGTGGGGTGTTCCCGGTCTGCAGTGGTCAGTATCTATCAAAAGTGTCCTTTAAGTCCTGTAAGTTGCAAGGTGGGGCCTCCACTGCTGCTAACATCTTGGTGCCAGATACCACAGAGCATGCCTTCAGGGATCTAGTGGAGTCCATGTGTCGACGGGTGAGGACTGCAAAAGGGGACCAACACAATATTAGGCAGGTGGTCATAATGTTATGCCTGATCAGTGAATGAACCAATGGAACGGGAGTTTTCGTAGCTGAAGTTAAAGTGCTGCTCTGCCACCTAGCGGCCTGAGAGATTTGGGGATTTAGCAAAGGTAAATAAACTACTAAATAGCATATCTTTTAAATCTTACATTCTCCATTATACATTTCTACTACCAATTGATTACTACTACTAACTTCCTACACAACTATATGGAACTATCTAGAAATACCTTTAATGCTAATGACCAGTAAGGAAATTAAGCAATTAACGCTAAATAACTAAAGCTAAATTCGATTAAAATACTATTTTACACGAATATAAATTAGGAATAAACGAATGTCAATTTTTTAATTAAAAAAAAACGGAGAAAGAAAGAAAAGATAAACACAGAATATACATGGTTGTCACTTTTATTCAGACACCACAGATCGTTAAACCAACGGGAAAAAAACGGTTTAAATTTGAATTTCAACGGCTCCTGCGTCTACATTAACTGAGTGTGTTCATAAAGAAAGCCCAGTTTATTTTATTTATATCGAAATAAATGTAGTAAAATGTTATAACTGTAGTTTAATTATTTATTGTTGGTTCATGATACAGGGTAACGGTGGTGTTTACTGTCATTCATACGCTTTTATACACCAAGTAAACTCGAGACAAAAGTAGTACTTGAGACCAGTATTAGTGAAGAAAACAGACTTACCCCAGATATGAAAAAGAGTGAGGCAGAAAATCGCCAAATAGCCACTGGGTATCATTCCTGTCATAAATGAATACTGTATAGTTTTTAGGATGAGTCTAAAGCCACGAATGAAAGTGCACTCGTGTGATTTATCTGCAAAATAAACCAAACCCCGGTAGAAAGCAACCCCGCATACTAGCCTACTAAACAGTATGGAAACAGTGTGCCACGTAAAGAACCTGCGGTACAGACACACTACTGAGTACAGAGGACTTGTGTTCTGACTTGTACAATGGATATAAAAAAGTCTACACATCCCTAAAAATGGCAGATTTTGTGACGTAATAAATGAAACCAAGATAAATGATGTCAGATTTTTTCCTACTCTAAATGTGAAAATAACAATTTTATTTATTTATTTATTTATTTATTTATTTATTTATTTTTACAATAATAATGCAGAGATGTTGACAAGTCTCTCATCTGAAGTCTGAGTTAAGTCTGAAGTCTTTATCACTGAAGTCTGAGTCAAGTCTGGAGTCTTTTGTCATGAGTCCAAGTCGAGTCTTGAGTCATTTCATGCATTATTGAGAAAAAAAAAGTCTATTGAAAACATCCTGTAAATATCCTTTTTTCAAAGTTGTTTTACATAGACAAAACTTTTAATATTTGGACAAAAAATAATTTTTATTATATATATATATATATATATATATATATATATATATATATATATATATATATATATATATATATATATATATTATATAAATATTATTATTATTATTATTATTATTATTATTATTATACAATCTAGCCATGGGGGTCACAGTCCAGCAACTTCTGTGCCGGTCCCAAGCCCGGATAAATAGAGAGGGTTGTGTCAGGAAGGGCATCCGGCGTAAAACATTGCCAAATTTAACCATGCGAATCATCAGTACTCTGAATTTCATACCGGATCGGTCGAGGCCCGGGTTAACAACGACCGCCATCGGCGCCGTTGACCTACAGGGCGCCGGTGGAAATTGGGCTACTGTTGGTGGAAGAAGTAGAGGAGGGAGGAGAGTGCACAGACAGAGAGAGAAGAGGAAAGGTAAGAGTGTAGGACTGAGAATAGGAACTCTGAATGTTGGTACTATGACAGGGAAAGGTAGAGAGCTGGCTGATATGATGGAGAGAAGGAAGGTGGATATACTGTGTGTACAGGAGACCAGGTGGAAGGGTAGCAAGGCTCGTAGTATAGGAGCAGGATTCAAGCTGTTTTATTATGGTGTGGATAGTAAGAGAAATGGGGTAGGTGTGGTCCTGAAGGAGGAGTTTGTGAGGAATGTTCTGGAGGTGAAGAGAATGTCAGACAGGGTGATGAGTCTGAAGTTAGAGATTGAAGGGGTGATGTTGAATGTTATTAGTGGTTATGCCCCACAGGTAGGTTATGAGTTAGAGGAGAAAGAGAGATTCTGGAGTGAATTAGACGAGGTGATGGAGAGTATTCCCACGGGTGAGAGAGTGGTGATAGGAGCAGATTTTAATGGACATGTTGGTGAGGGGAACACAGGTGATGAGGAGGTGATGGGCAAGTTTGGAGTTAAGGAAAGGAACCTTGAAGGACAGATGGTAGTGGACTTTGCTAAGAGGATGGACATGGCTGTGGTTAACACTTATTTTCAGAAGAGGGAGGAGCGTAGAGTGACTTACAAGAGTGGAGGTAGGAGCACACAGGTAGACTACATCCTATGTAGAAGAGGCAATCTGAAAGAGATTAGTGACTGTAAAGTGGTAGTGGGAGAGAGTGTAGCCATACAGAATAGGATGGTGGTGTGTAGGATGACTTTGATGGTCTGCAAGAAGAAAAGGTCAAAGATAGAGAAGAAAACCAAGTGGTGGAAGCTGAAAAAGGAGGAATGTTGTGAGGAATTTAGACAGAAGTTGAGGCAGGCTCTGGGTGGTCAGGTAGTGCTGCCAGATGACTGGGAAACTACATCAGAAGTAATCAGGGAGACAGGGAGAAAGGTGCTGGGTGTGTCATCTGGAAGGAGGAAAGAAGCTAAGGAGACGGTGGTGGAATGAGGAAGTTTAGGATAGTATCCAGAGGAAGAGGTTAGCCAAGAAGAAGTGGGACATGGACAGGACTGAAGAGAATAGACAGGAATACAAGGAGTTACAGCGCAGAGTGAAGAGGGAGGTGTCTAAGGCCAAGCAGAAGGCATATGACGAGTTGTACACTAGGTTAGACACTAGAGAAGGAGAGAAGGACTTGTACAGGTTAGCTAGGCAGAGGGATCAAGATGGGAAGGATGTGCAGCAAGTTAGAGTTATTAAGGATAGAGATGGAAGGGTGATCACAAGTGAGGAGAGTGTACAGAGGAGATGGAAGGAGTACTTTGAGGAGCTAATGAATGAGGAAAATGAGAGGGAAAAAAGAGTAGAAGGGGTGAACTCTGTGGAACAGAAAGTAGATAAGATTAGAAAGGATGAAGTCAGGAAGGCTTTGAAGAGGATGAAAAGTGGAAAGGCAGTTGATCCTGACGACATCCCGGTGGAGGTCTGGAAGTGTCTAGGAGAGGCAGCAGTGGAATTTTTAACTAGTTTGTTCAACAGGGTTTTAGAGAGTGAGAGGATGCCTGAGGAATGGAGAAGAAGTGTGTTAGTGCCGATCTTTAAGAATAAGGGTGACGTGCAGAGTTGCAGTAACTATAGGGGGATAAAGTTGATGAGCCATACAATGAAGCTATGGGAAAGAGTAGTGGAAGCTAGGTTAAGGAAGGTAGTGGAAATTTGTGAGCCGCAGTATGGCTTCATGCCCAGAAAGAGCACAACAGATGCAATTTTTGCTCTGAGAAATTGATGGAGAAGTATAGGGATGGTCAGAGGGAGTTGCACTGTGTGTTTGTAGACTTGGAGAAAGCGTATGACAGGGTGCCAAGAGAAGAGCTGTAGTACTGTATGAGGAAGTCAGAAGTAGCAGAGAAGTATGTCAGAGTGGTGCAGGACATGTATGAGAGGAGCAGGACAGTGGTGAGGTGTGCTGTAGGTCAGACAGAGGAGTTCAATGTGGAGGTGGGACTGCATCAGGGATCGGCTCTGAGCCCCTTCCTGTTTGCTATAGTGATGGACCAATTGTCAGAGGAGGTCAGACAGGAGTCTCCTTGGACAATGATGTTTGCAGATGACATTGTGATCTGTAGTGAGAGCAGGGAGCAGGTGGAGGAAAACCTGGAGAGGTGGAGGTTTGCGCTGGAGAGAAGAGGAATGAAAGTCAGTTATAGTAAGACTGAGTACATGTGTGTGAATGAAAGGGAGAGAAGTGGAACAGTAAGGTTACAGGGTGAAGAGGTGAAGAAGGTACAGGCGTTTAAGTACTTGGGTTCAACAGTCCAGAGTAATGGAGAGTGTGGGAAAGAGGTAAAGAAGCGAGTGCAGGCAGGTTGGAATGGGTGGAGAAAGGTGTCGGGAGTTCTGTGTGATAGGAAAATATCAACGAGAATCAAGGGGAAGGTGTACAGGACAGTGGTGAGACCGGCCATGCTGTATGGTTTAGAGACAGTGTCACTGAGGAAGAGACAGGAGTCAGAGCTAGAGGTAGCAGAGCTGAAGATGTTGAGGTTCTCTTTGGGAGTGACAAGGTTGGACAGGATTAGGAACGAGTACATCAGAGGGACAGCTCATGTTGGACATATGGGGGACAAAGTTAGGGAGACCAGATTAAGATGGTTTGGACATGTTCAGAGGAGGGAGAGTGAGTATATTGGTAGGGGAATGTTGGACATGGAGCTGCCAGGCAGGAGGCAAAGAGGAAGGCCAAAGAGGAGGTATATGGATGGAATAAATGAGTATATGAAGCTAGTGGGTGCAAGTGTTGAGGATGCAGAAGATAGGGATAGGTGGAGAGAGATGATTCGCTGTGGCGACCCCTGAAGGGAAAAGCCGAAAGAAGAAGAAGAAGATTATTATTATTATTATACAACATTAACTTAACCTGTACTGTTTTGTTTGTAAAAATGGTTCCACAGTTTCAACAAGGCTCAAACCGAGCATAATTCAATATAACAATGCAAGATGTAAGAGATAATGTACATCCAGTTCATTATGTTAAAAATCTATTGCAATCAAAAACAAAACAAAACAAAACAAAAACAAAACAAAAAAAACAATCATCCAGGCAACAAAATAAAATTGCATAGTCATGTTAATGCAGTTGCTAAGTGAGGCAAAAGATGGCTCCAGTCACTCGTTATTATATACAGCGTTCTGTTTCATTCGTTAGACTGGACTATTGTAATGCGTTATTTGGTGGTTGTCCTGCATCTTCAATAAACAAGCTACAGTTAGTCCAGAATGCAGCTGCCAGAGTCCTTACCAGGTCAAGAAAGTATGACCATATAACCCCAATATTATCATCCCTGCACTGGCTACATGTTAAATTTAGAATTGATTATAAATTAGCTCTACTTACATACAAGACCCTAAATGGTTTAGCTCCCACGTATCTAGCCAGTCTTCTAACACGTTACAATCCACCACGCTCCTTAAGATCTCGAAACTCCGGACTTCTGGTAGTTCCCAGAATATCAAAGTCTACAAAAGGGGGTAGAGCTTTTTCGTATTTAGCTCCTAAACTTTGGAACAGTCTTCCTGACAGTGTTCGGGGCTCAGACACAGTCTCCCAGTTCAAACATAGACTAAAGACATATCTCTTTAGCCAGGCATACACCTAATAAATCCCATAACTTTGTGCTCCAATACATCCGTTTAAATGCACATTATCATCTAGTGCCTCCTAATATTATGAATAGCAGCTACGCTAATTCCTTTCCATTTGTTTCCCTTCTTCTACCCACCCCTGACTCACACAGAGATTGTGCCAGCTCCGGTGGCATCCAGAGATGGACGAGCTCCAGCCGGGTTCTGCTTTCTGAGGACTGGAGTAATCAAAGCAGCACTGCCAACACTATGTGGACATTTTACACATAACATTCTACACATGCTGTATCTGCATCACACAACTAATGCAGAAAGGACATTGTTCATATCACACTCTCCGTGTGTCACCCAGATGAGGATGGGTTCCCTTTTGAGTCTGGTTCCTCTCAAGGTTTCTTCCTAATACCATCTGAGGGAGTTTTTCCTTACCACAGTCGCCTGAGTCACCTCAGGCTCGCTCACTAGGGAAAATTTTGTCTAACATCTAGGACTGTTTGTTTGTATGTTTATTGTTTCTTATGTTCTGTAAAGCTGCTTTGAGACAATGCTCTTTGTTAAAAGCGCTATACAAATAAAATTGAATTGAAAATTGAATTGAATTCCTACTAACCGCTAGAGGCAGTATGAATACTTTGGATTATCGTAGCACCAGCCAGATAGGTCGAAAAAATTTACCAACAAAGTCACGTAGTGAGGTATGCTGAGCTCTGGAGCATTATAAGCCACTGTAACTCAGCACTCTGCCTCTTTCGCTTTCTCGCCTGGTTGAGATAGGTTGTTCTTGGTTAAGTGATATATTCACGCTGTCAAGTGCAGCTTACTAGAGCAGCGAGATATCGTCCTCACAAGCTGTGTCAGCGCACTTCTATGCCTTTTCAAAGGTTTTGAAACTTTTCAGCAGTGCTTTGGTGAGTTTTCTTTTTACTTTACATTATTTTTCGTCGGTATCACCCTGTGTCTCTTGGTGCTACCCGGTGACTGGTGTTATCCGCGCCTATAAGTTAGCGGTCTCCCGCTAACGTAATCATTATATACTCTGTTGTTTTCAAGTGTTTTTTCCTCAAATTTTTGGTTTTGTATTGTGCCTCTTGGTTCAATCCATCGGCTACTAGCTATATTTTTTTCTCTCGGTGTCGACCCGGTGACTGGTGTTATCTGTGCCTATAAGTTAGCGGTCTCCTGCTAACTTAATCATTATATATTCTGCTGTTTTCGAGTGTTTTTTCCTCGAATTCTTTGGTTTTTGCACTGTGCCTCTTGGTTCAATCCATCGGCTACTAGCTATAATTTTTCTCTTTCGCGAGCTTTGTTGACATTGCCTGTCGGTTTTATTCGGAGGAATCGTATTTTCTCCTTATTGCGTAATTACCATCTCTCCATTTGACTTGAATCTTGCGGTGCTATCCGAGGGTTTTAATAGTGAGGAACAGTATGGCCCACAGCTTGATTGCCACTGGTTTCCCATTGACTTGTAAGCTGTGCCTTAATAATCTTCTCCTGGATGACGGCCATGACACCTGTCCGTCTTGTTTGGGTGTTCAATATCTAAGAGAGGCTCTCACGGACCCGTGTGTGCACTTCAGTATATTACCCAATGTCGGAACGGCGGCTCCATCTTGCTGAGTTGGATCCTAATTCAACGGTGAAACTCGGGCAGTTAGATGTAACCCCTCTGTGCTCCAAGAAACACAGGGCATCTCCGGCAGCTGGCTCTGCCCTTCCATCTAAGAAGTAATGAACATTTGTCTATGGAGGAGAATTTGCTTTCTAAGACAGTTTCCATGCTTTCTTCAGAAATGGCAGAACTGAAATGCCTGCTTCATTCACTTCAACCTCTCACAGGTGCTATTCCTGTGCAGAAGACACAGGATGGTGAGAATATTCAGAATCAAGGAGCTGGGGAGGAATCTCTTGATTCTCCTTATTTTTCTGACTTAGATGTGCTTTCTACGAGTGCTTCTGATTCCCTTTAATGATCATGGGGACACTGTGGATGTTGCTGTGCAACCCTCACCTCAGGATGTTTTCACTGGTCATCCAGCAACAGAGGGGTCTAGTGAGGGGTCAGTGCAGTCATCTGGACAGGTCCGGTCTTCTTCTCATGATACCTTGGCTGTGCCCCGAATGGCAACTGCTCGTTTAGGACTTGATGAGTCACCTGCCCAATCTGCTCAAACCAACATTTTTTTCAGACAGCCCATAGCTGTAAATTCTTTTGCCATGCCACCATGTAAGGCTTTTGTGGCTGAATTTTCTAATGCTCTCACAGGTTCTGATCCGCCTAAGCGGCGCTCAAAGATTGCTCGGACTCTAGCAACTATTGCTGAAGCTGATTCCATCGTGCTCCAGAAATAGAGCAGCCTGTTGCAGCCCTGGTGGTGTCCCCTGACGAGGCTCTACGAGAGAATGTGCGATGTCCCAGTGCACAGATTCATTACTGAAAAAGGCATATGAGTCTGTTGCCTACATAGCTTGTACGGAAAACACAATCTGTCAATTACTTCTTGCTGCCACCAGTACTCTGGAACCAGCAAACGTTGACCCCTCCATTTCACAGTTCCTGCAAACAACTCTCTTGGCCATGGGCCATGTAACCCGTGAGCTGGGTAACCTTACAGCCACGCTTTTGGCAGCCCGCCGCCAAGTGTCTGCCAAGCACGACTACCTGAGGACTGTAAGAAAACCTTGAGAGAGCTTCCTTTTGTTCCTGGGCATCTTTTTGGACCTAATGTTTCAGAACTGTTGGAAAAGAAGTTAAAGTTGTCTGAAGCCACTCGTCAACTGACGCAGGTGCAGCGCAACTCTACCTTTAAGATGCCAGCAGTTCAGAATCGTCATCGCTATGCCACAATGGACCCCCGTTTCCGCCAGCAGGCTGCACATCAGTCACAGCCCCTTCAAAGGCCTCGTGTTACTGAGGACGTAAGGGTTTCTCGACCACCTCAACAAGAGTTGCCAGGAGGACCCCGTCAGCATCCCCCTACGACCACTAAAGGTCGCACACATAAAGCCTGAGATATTCAGGCCAGTGGTCGATCGTTTTTCAATAGAACAGCTAGAGTACTGGAAGACCAACACTACAGACCCCTGGGTCTTGTCAACCCTCAACAGAGGATATACTCTACAGTTTCGATGCCGGTCTCCCAGATTTTCAAGAATTCTTCCGACAGTTGTCAGAGATGCAGTTCGTTCAATGGCTCTCTCTCTGGAAATTCGTTCACTGTTAGAGAAGGGAGCCATAGATTCATCCCCTCGTTCAGGGAGATGGGTTTTATTCAACATATTTTCTTGTTCCGAAAAAGGACGGGGGGTTCCGGCCAATTCTCGATTTGAGGCATCTGAATTTGTCCCAGAAGGTCCTTCCTTTTCGAATGCTGCGCACAGCCGAAGTTCTTCGGTCTGTGGCAGCAGACAATTGGTTTGTGAGTGTCGACCTGAAAGATGCATATTTTCACATTCCAATTGCTGTTCATCACAGAAAGTTTCTGCGTTTCAGTTTCCAAAATCAAGCCTACCAGATCAAAGTTCTACCTTTTGGCCTTTCCCTTCCTCCCCGCATCTTCATAAAGTGTGTGAGCGCAGCTCTATCTCCTCTCTGGATGAGAGGCATGCGTGTTCTGCCATATCTGGACGACTGGCTGCTTTGTGCCCCCACTAGACAGCAGGCAGATGCTCTTTCCAAAGATCGATTACATCCAGGAGAATGGAGACTTCATCCGGATGTGGTTCGGGAGATCTGGCTACGGTTTGGAAGGGCAGAGGTGGATCTTTTTGTTTCAGAGGAGATCACTCACTGTTGCTTATGGTTTGCAAAGACAGAAGTGTACAGTACCTTGGGTCAGGATGCACTGTCTCATGAATGGCCGAGCTGCCTACTATATGCGTTCCCTCCAATCCCTCTGTTATGGGAGACGCTACACAGGATCTCTCTGTGCAAGCACAGAGTGCTATTTGTGGCACCACAGTGGCCAGCCAGATGATGGTTTCCTTTGTTACTGAGACTTCTGACAGGCAATCCGTGGCAGCTTCCCCCCAGAAAGGAACTCCTCTACCAGCTGGAGGCCAGCATCTAGGAACCCGGACCCAGCTCTTCTGCAGATTTGGGTATGGCCATTGGGATAGATCCTTCTCTGGAACATTGTGATCTGGCAGTTATTCACACTCCAATATATCTCCAATGCTAGGGCTTCCTCCACTTGGCAGATTTATGCTTCATGCTGGAAGTTTTTCTCTGCATGGTGTGAGGGGCAGGCGCTCAATCCTGCTACATGTAATGTGTGAGTGTCTTGAGATTTCTTCAACATTTGCTGGAAGAGCGCAAAGCAGCTTCCACGTTGAAAGTCTATGTTGCTTCAATTTCTGTGCTCCAGTTGGGGAATCTTCTCTTGGATCTCACAGGCTTGTCTGCAGTTTTCTAAAGGGTGCATGCTGTCTAAAGCCTGCTCGGAATCCTCAATTTCCAGTATGGGATCTGCCACTCGTGCTTTCGTTCCTTTGTTCATCCCTATTTGAGCCCTTGCAAGGCAATGACATCAAATGGATGTTCTTGAAGACGGTTTTTCTATTGGCTGTTGCCTCTGCGAAACGAGTGGGTGAGTTGCATCTATCAGATCTGTTGCACCTGTTAGCCAGTTATGCTTGCGTTGGTTGCCAGATAACTCTGGGGTGGTCCTACGACACAATCCTTCCTTTCTACCAAAAGTCCTCCTTCCTCAGTACATAAATCAGAACATTGAACTGGCCTCTTTTCAGACTTCTTCAGAGTGTGATTCGAGCGTTCATCTTTTGTGTCCCGTTCGTGCCTTGAAGTGTTACATAGACACTACTGCTCAGTTTAGAATTGGTTCCGGGGGGAAAACCATTTAAAAAATTTGTTTTTTTTGCAAAAAAATTGGTTTTTTGGTTTCTCCCTGGGCCCACATTTCCCAAAGGGTTTTTAATTTAAAAGGTAAATGTTGCTGCTCATCATGCCATGTTTTTTTTCTGCAGTTCTTCAGGAGCAGCCTTAAAATTTTGTCAGGTGGGTAGCATTCCTCATGATTATGTTGGTATGTGTCATCCAAAGTATTCATATCGCCTCTGGCGATCAGTAGGAATGAAACAGAACGCTAGTTACGCATGTAACTGTCCAGATCAATTCCAGATGACCTCCAGAGTTCTTTGTCACTCGGAATGCGTGTGAAAGGCATACCGAGGCGGAATGTTTAGTTACTGTGGCTTATAACGCTCCAGACCCAAACCATTGACTTTGTTGGTATGTTTTCTCGACCTATCTGGCTGGCGCTGCGATAATCCAAAGTATTCATACTGCCTCTGGCGGTCATCTTGAATTCACAGAACCACAGTTACATGCGTAACTAGCGTTGCTACTGATGACAGTCATTTTCAGAAAACTGCAAAAATTTTCCAGCTGTTTTAAGTCATATTTCACTCTCTCTCTCTCTCATAAAAATATTAAGTAAAAGCCACGCATTTTATATATACTAAAAAAATCAGAGTAGAGCTAGATTTAAAGGCTTTATTTTCGCTCATGTTTTTAACAGGGTGACAGTGGCAGTCTAATGGAGCGAGCAGCCGTGCACTTTTATAGCCATATTGAAGAGTTAATGTGACTAACCTTTGTGCACGTATTCTCAGGTGTCTAATAAAGTTGTTGTCCCTGTATCCTTTATTATTTTTCCACATTCTTTGCAACCACATGTGGCTGATCTTCCAGACATTCCTTCTGACACGCAAATGACAAAACATGTGGCACTGCAGGTCCTGCCATGTTTCGTGAGACTCTTATCACGACATTTCGGATTTTACGCGCCGCACACGGCCAATATACGTCATTGAATTCTTAAAAAGGGTCCAGTCCAATCCAATCTACTGCAATACAGCATACAAAAATTTAGACATATAATCTTTCTTTATGATATCAGTGGTTAAGGATAAAAGACTCCAGATGATTATAAAATATTCACGAGTCTTTTATGTCGAGTCGAGTCTGAAGTCATTTCAGTTCGAATCTGAAGTCGAGTCTGAAGTCCATGAAAATGCGACTCGAGTCCGAGTCACTAACTCGAGTGCCCATCTCTGCCGTGTTGTGATAGAAGACTGTAGACAGCAAGCCTCAAATTCTTCAGCAACAAAGCTATAAATGTGTCACAGCCTGGCAGTCACTGGACAGTTCACTTGTTGGCGATTATAAGAGGTCTGATATTCAGATGCACAGAAATTGCATGTCATTGATCTGACACCATGTGGAAGGATGAAAATCTACAAATGTAGTAAGTTTCACGACAGTTTCAGCTTTTTTATGCAATCCGTTATTTATTCTAGCAGAAGCTATGATCACATAAAACATTTACACATTAGAAATAAGAGATTTACAGAATAAACAAAGGAATTACAATTGCACACCATCTCAGTAAACTTCATACAACAGAGTCTCCATCACAGTTCAGTCATTTATCTGCTTTACTCAACAAAGTCAACTATTTGCCAGTTTATAACAATGGTTATCGAGTGTGTTAGGTCAGAAACAAAAGTAAATTGTGTTGGATGCAGAAGAAGGATGTGAGCTGAGATGTAAGCATGAATGCCAGATCTTCAACAGGTGCAGCTCTCTTAAATGACATCCTGTGTGTCTTTGCATTGTGGACAAGTCACTGAAGTATTCATTATTTTTAGACCATGTGTTTGGAGTGGTACTGTATGTATATACACTGTAACCAGATATGGAAGCCTAGAGTACAATGGTTCCCTAATCCAGTCCAAGGCATAGGGGAGGCTAATGTGACATCATAAGGGCAGGCCAAAAAGATTTCCTATATGTGAATGTAGGTGATGAACTGGTATCCTATGTAGGGTGTATTCCTGCACCACTGAGTGCTCCTGGGACAAGATGAAGCATTTACTGGAATGGTATGATGAAACAGGCTCAAAAGGCATGCTCATTCAGACTCAGCGTATTTATACATATGATGGAATACAGGCTTATATTGTACATTGAAAAATTCTAAAGTGCAACAAATCTCCTGGTTAAGCTTCTCCAGTTCAACATTAAGTGCTAACAAAAAGAAACACTACTTATTTAACTGAATCTTTTAAAAGTAACTTGCATTTGGTCAGTATTTTAAAACTACTGCTGAAGCACACAATACACTCTAAAATATAATGATCTGGTCTCTTGGATTGGGATTAAGAACCACCACTAAACATAGGGCTTTCCCAATCCATGCTAATATTAAATCTACTTCATGCATAAGTTTAATGTAAAAAGTAAATGTTTGGGCATGTTGTATAAATAAAATCAAAGGGTAAGATGTGCGTTTTTGACAGATAATATCCTTCTAGTTGTTGGTTAGAGCAGACTGTGCTCGGTATGTTATTTATATAAAAAGTAGCCAACCAGTGATTTACTCAGAAATAAGGATGCATTGTAAGTAAAAAAAAAAAGAGCAATAAGGCTATTATTTTGCAAAACCATTTATACACACACACACACACTAATTTTATATATATATATATATATATATATATATATATATATATATATATATATATATATATATATATATATATGTATGTATGTATGTGAAATTAAAACAGTTCGACAACCCAAGTAACTTATGCTATCTCTTCTTGCACATTTTGCCATTCATTAAACAACTATGAAGAGATGGAGAAACAGACGTAGTTCTGTGAGAATACGAGACGTGAAATATTCACAATCAAATCAAAGCAAAATGCCTAGCAAACAACAGGATCTGTTTCAGCTGATATGTTAGACAGCTTATTTGGCATCTACTGCTATCCGCACATTATGAGCTAAATAAATTTCCACTAAGAGTGTTGTGTAAAGGCCGTCTTTCAGACCTCTTTAGGACAAACATGAAACTAAAATATGATTAGCTATAACAGGAAAACCCCTTGCAATCAAGGGCTATGACAGTGGACTGACAAGAGTCCTGCATTGTCCTTCCAGATGGATGCTTTTCAGCCCGCTTGATACCTTGTGGTACCATGCCAGGTGGGGCCTACATCTCATCAAGACCGTAGTCCTCCTCTGGAAAATCCCCCAGAATCACGGACAGAGGCTTCACAAACGCACCATACTTTGGCCCACACTCAAAGTACCGCTTGCCATTAACACTGAAACAAGATGAAGACATAGCAATAAACATGACTTCTACAGGGACAATCGAATCACCTTTAATATAACA